>JANCMA020357739.1:0-11557 GCA_024336925.2 Zoanthus solanderi | reverse complement strand
CTCATTTAACTTCTAATTAATTTTGAACTAGGCTAACGCTTTCTGGAATAATAGAATTGACTTTCTTTGCCGAATTAAGGTACATGTGAGGAAAAAATTGTTTTAGAAAACTGTTTTACAGTTTTATTCTGTCCTTGAAATGACTATCTTTGTTTTGAACAAACAGTTTCAAAATATAAAAAGGAGTGAGTTAATGTTTTATTTAGTCCCACTTTCAAACCTTAGGCATAGTCATAGAGACACGACAAGAAATGTTTGTATAAGTAACCGCCTCCTCCAATTGCCGAGCACTTTAAAAACAAAGACGTTTTACAGTATGCTAATGCCAAGGATTACTATGTAATATGTAGAATACAACTATCCATTTTTATTATTGCGACCTGTTAGTTCGGGAGGAGCAAAATAAATTCTTTTGACATTGCAGATAAAGAAATAAAATTTCAATCGTGTTTGGAAATTCGAAAGTCTCTCGAATCAAAAAGATGTCACGCTCACAAAAGGCAACGCAAGTGCTCAACAAGTATGAAACAAAAAAACTAAACGAGTCTATGGCAATAATTCAGAAAGAGTACGAAGAAAAGTTGAAAAAAGTCTCAATAGAAAAAACAAAACTTTTAAAGACTCGGAAAACTCGTAAACGTTTTGTAAGACGCATTTCGCTTCCTGCGCTGTGTATGATTGCACAATCTCCAACGGCTGGACAAGGAAGAAAGTTATCAAGTTCTCTATCGGACTCTGCCATTTGCCAAAAGTTATTTTTTGAATGTAACAATTCGTATAGATTTGATATTGATAGGAATTGTAAAATTCTTATTCATCGACCATTTCGGATGCGAATCAATTCGTCGCCGTTGTTAAAGCTGCCCATCTTAAGAGATGAAAACAGAGTTGAGTCCCCCATTTTACCCGCCTCCAAGAAAGTAGCGTCGGATATGGACAATAAGTCCAACACAAGTTTCATTGAAAAGCTGAGGTTGAAGTTTCAAGGATTAACAGCAAAAGTGGGAACTGAAAAGGAAGAGAACAGACAGCTAACCAAGCTACGAGAACCAGTGTTTTCATCCAGAGGGGGAAGAACCGCGCGTTGTTTCATTGGCACACTTCAAGTTCAAAACTCTCAAACAGTTACCAAGACAGAAAAATTAAAAAGTCCAGTGGAGTAAAGAAACATCCAAATTTTGAGTCACCTGTAACGAGTCAAGACTGATTTTGATGGCGGAATACTGAAAACGCAACGTAAAGTAACGCTTAACATGTCAAAAGGAAAAAAAGATCTTGTAAAACAAATAGATGATCTGAAAATGTGTCGCTACTTAAGGCATCTGCCATCTTCTAGCTGAAGATGTGTGCAATAACACGAAATATATTCGTTATCCGTAATCTTTGACGTCTTTTCGCTCTATATCTGCCATCTTCATTTCAGGAAAGTGAGGAATACAATGAAGATACAGTTTCTGGTAGATGTTAAACAATGTAATTTCATACACATTACAATGTTTTGCCGGGTACCTTGCCGATGGCTCAGTTTGTGGGCATACCGGCTTTCTCCGACCATTTGTCTTGAAAGTGGAATAAAATCAAAACTTCTAAATCATGATTGGTTATCTTTAGTGCGCAATGAACATTAACAGTGTGCCTAAATGACATTTGACACCAATTTTCATTCGTTAAAGCTATACTGAATAAAACATAAAATGTAGTTAACGACGTTTGACACCGATTTTCATTCGTTACTTAACTTCAATGTAAAACGTAAAAAGGAATGTACAATAGCTCGCTAAAAAGCTTTCAATAAAACAGTCGGGTTACTTAGTTCTTCAAAGTATATTAAATGCGTTCAGTGTATGTATATAGATTGAAAGAAGAGAAAACAATTTTTTAAGCCCTCGGCGGGAATCGAACCCCATATCTTCGGTTTTCGTTGTTGAACAGGCCAGGCTTTTCTGGCTCCAGACTGGCAATAACAGCTTAACTTCTGAGCTTCTTACTCTTTCAGTATTTTTATCACTTCCCTAAATTAGTATGGAAAAAGGTATTGCTATGGCCTCCCTCCTCTTACTAGAATGTGCCTGCTGCAGCTAGTCCAACAGGCTTTCAGCTCAACTTTTTTTCATGCTAAACATGGTAAAAAGAATGCTCAGCCCTTCGATTTTATTTACAAATTTATGGGAAAAATGTTTTGTTCTGTTTAGAATGGATCATCCAGTTCTCCATGTATCATGGAATGATGCCGCAGCATTCTGTAAATGGGCTGGCAAGAGGCTACCAACTGAAGCCGAGTGGGAGTATGCTTGTAGAGCAGGCCTTGAAAAAAAGTAAGTTTACTATAACTAGTTTTGCATTGTAATCAATCTGGTACCTAAACGATTACAGTCAATTATAGAGGCTAAATAATCGATTGTGCATCTTTCAGTAGTTATAGTGGTGAATGGATGGCGTCAGCTAGATACCTAACATTTTTCCCTTGAATAATGTTCGATGATATCCTGAAAATTTTACATACAACTTTACAAATGGCATTGCCAGAAAATTTTAACAACTTTGAACTGATAACCATAAGATGCACCACATCAAATATCTGATGCTCGTTAAGTTTTTATTTTTGTATACCGAATGCATAGGAAATGTCACTCTCAGTCGAACTTCACTCATCAAATATCTCTGATTACCTTAGGAAGATCAAATATTTCGGTGGTAACGTCCCACATTTAGGAAATTATTGAAATCCTAATTAAATTATAGTGTTTATTTTATTGCTTTTGATCATTTTTTAATAGGGTGTTTCCTTGGGGAAACAAGTTTAAGGTCTATGGTAAATACAAAGCCAATATTTGGACGGGCAAGTTTCCAGCTCAAGACACAGGTGAAGATGGTCATGCAGGAACTGCGCCAGTGACTGCATACGAACCGAATGCTTATGGGTTGTACAACCTGATTGGCAATGTCTGGGAGTGGACTGCCGATTGGTGGACAACGAAACACAGCAGAAACTTTCAAGATAACCCAGTAAGCCCCGACCAGTGTAAAAGTTATTTAACCGTCGTCATTTATTGCATCTTCATAACTTTTACCATCATCATAACCAATCATCTTGTTAAGCATTACCATCATCCATCATAACCGTCGCCATCCATTATCGTCATGATGTATCATAAACATCATCTCTTTCATTATCACCGTCGCTCTTTATCATCATCGTCCTTTATTATCAGCATCCCTTGTTACCGCCGTCATTATCATTATCATCAACTTCACCGGCATCTTCATCATCAACATCATCATCTATATGAAAATCATTTTCCTTATCCATTCACGCTCGGTGCCTATTACTGGTAACAATGTAATCCAGTACCACATGGATTGGTGGTCGGGGCCTAAACCAGCAGCCCCCTGGCCAACGAACGAATGAATGCTTCTGATAAAATTCATTTCTAGTCTTTTCAACGTCAGCATCATAATGTGAAACTCCAACAACGGAAGCTCTCAATTAGGAGGTCAATTATCCCTATCAATCCCCGGATAAGAAGGTCTCCACATATAATTCGAACGAAATTAAAGATCGTCATGGGTGATTTCAACGCTAGATCGGCAACAAAACGAATGGAAAGGAAGTCAGACTTTTTGGCCAAGGGGAGTAAAACGAGAGAGGCGAGATGATGTTTGAATGGTATAAGGAACATAGTCTAACCATCACAAACACATACTTCGACATACACAAGAGTGAGAAGATGGTACACCTGGACAAGCCCTGCTGACAGAGCATGGATTCATAACATCGCCCTAACTTCGCAGTTCAAAATGTCTGTGCCTATCCGGGTGCCGGTATCGACTCAGGTCCCTTAAAAGTCTTGAAAAACCCAAAACCAATCTAATGTTCGATCTAGCCCTGCTGCATACAGCTCCGAAGTACTCAGAAATGTTCAAAACAGAAGGTAACCCAGTATCAACCAACGTATCATCACGAGAATTCGAGAAGCAGCAATCGAATCCATTGCCATTGAGGGAAAAAACGTCTCATCATATTATTGGTTTAGACCTGAACCAATTCAAGTGTAATATCGAATAGTCAATCGGGAATTAAAAATGAAATGCAGAGAAAGCAAGGAGCACTGGCTGGAAGAGAAGTTCAGGGATATTGAGATTCTGAGTTGTATTACCAAGGCTCAGAAGTTCAAGCAGATCAAGGAGATTGCCAGCAAGCGGCCTCTCCCTCCAACCAAAATGCATCAAATCTGCTGATGGTCGCATCCTCTAAGAGCATCAAGATATCTCTGCTAGCCCGAAAGAGAATAATCTGATGACCAAGAACTCGAGGAGGTCATTCCGGAAACTGTAGAAACAGGTCAATCAGTTCTCAAATCAAAGGTGAAGTGGTCCCTACAGAGACTCAAAACAGGAAAAGCAGCTGCTTCAAATGCAGTTTGATCTCATTTGTCGACCGAGTCACAAAGAAAAAAAGATCTTAAACAGTTACAAATGGACCGCGAACTTATCATCACGATTCGAGAAAGACAGCTTCTTAGACATTCAATTCAGAAAGGTATACTAGGAGGTCTTGTTCTGGGTGGCAAAATTAGAGGGAAAGTTGCAAGAGTGGCAAAGGAAGACTTTCCTTGATAATTTTGAAGATTTCAAGGGGCCCAGCATGTGACCACCAATGTTGGCCGAAAAATGGTTTGCCGAACATTGCCTCGGTGATAGTTTTATTTATGAACATCATCGTTATCATGCACCATGAACATCAACTTCATCCATCAGTATTATCATAGTCACCATCATCATCAACATCCATCATCATTCGTAATTTTATCATTGTCACCACCATCATTATCATGCATTATCAATATTACCATCATATCCGTCATTTTCATGAAAATTACTTTCATTATCATCATCATAATTACTTAGTTACTAGATGTGAGTGGTTTCTTGACAAATACACCCACGCGCTGGTGATATAATGAATGAGAAATTTGAATAATGCACGATACGAAGCGAAGCGAAGCAGAGTGCATTGAGAACAATTTCGAGTTCATTGTCTTGCCAGTAAGTGGGTGTATTTGTAAAAAAACTAGGAACTGAAAGTAACTAACTTTTAATATGCAATCTGAGTTCACTGCATTGCACGGTGCGATACATAACTTAAAGAACTTGAAGCAAGAGTTTGAACAAACAAAAATCTTTAAATTAAATACATAATTATAATTGCATATTAAGTTCAAAAAGTATAAAATAGAGATCACAAAAAGCTGTACATGAAGGAAGATTAAAAGACTAGAACTTTTAAAATTTAATTCGAAGAAGATAATTTTCAGGAGCAAGTAGCGAAGCATTCGCTGAAATTTGTTGTCAAAACTGAAATTAAATTGTAAAAGAAATGGAGCAGATACCTTGTTTTAGAATTTATCAGCATGTCCTCTGGGAAGTAAGTTCAACGTTTTAATAAAACATTAGAAGAATTCAACCAATATTTGAAGTGTTTCCACACGTCGTTATCCCCGATTTAGTACCGACCAAAAATCGCCATCGTGAAATGATCTTTTCGAAAAGTCATGAATCTGCATATTTTCGCTCCCAAGTATTCGCCACCATAAAACAAACCAATTTCAATAATTGTAAATCCGGTATTCAGTAAATCTGGCAAAGGGTTGAATTCCATGTTAAAAAATCAAACAGAAATACTGATAAAAAGTGTCGCAAACTGCTTTACAAGAAACCCAAACTTCAAAATTGTCTAAAAGGCGGGAAAATTGCTGGACGTGCGCCAAAAAGCCCGCTAAATTAAATAACTTGAATGGATACTCTGATAAATGACAACTTTCGCTGGAGTAAATGCTCAATAAAAATTATTTTGATTCATATATTCAGTGGTTTGAGTTTATTGAAGACTCGGCCATGGTTAAATCAAGAAACAAAGGTTAACGTTCATAACCGCACGGTCTTGCCGATTAGTGACAGATAAACTGAAATCACGTGATCGATTTTAACCAATTGTGAGTGCGGATTTTTTACAGTGAACGAAGGTTGCTTATTAACTTAAATTATCCCACTCGTAGTGATAATGATAATGATAGTGATAATGACAAAACGTCATTTGATTATCATTGTTATCAATACTCAAGGCCAAATGTAAGATGTAGGCAATGAAACTTAAGGCAGATGTAGCATGAAACTATTGTAAGGAAAATTATTGCTAGGAGTAGCATTGTTTGGAGTCTAAAATAGTCTTGCTGAGATAAATTTCAAACGCAGCCCCTAGATCAAGTGCAATTCATTAACTAGGTGTTGCTGTTTGAAAAGAAAAAGTAATAACAACTTTAACGCTATTCTCTTGCAGAAAGACTTCCAACAAGGCAACCAATGCAAGCCAATTCCTATGTTAGTTTCGAGTTTCCAACAAAACCGGTCTTAACCCATCGAAGTTATCCGCGAGCACTCTTGCCAAAGCTTCCTTACTCTGACGATTTCCCTTCCATTTATGAAGAAAGTGTTCTCAAGGAGATCAAAGGTAAATGCTTTGATTCTGTACGTGCTTACTGATTTTTAAAAGAATTCAATTTCAAACGTATTGAAAACACATAGAAAGTCTTCTTCCCACACTAGTATTTTACCATTGTTTTCAACTGTCCACACTTGTACGCTCAAAAACTCTGGTTAACGAGTCACGAGTACAAATCACTTTGTAAAGATGAAGTCAGCGTTTTCCTGTCGATGTAGCTTATTATTAATATTATTAATATTAATATTTAGTATTCGGGTATTTTTTATTTTTGAGAGCATATTCAAATCAACGCGTTGTCGATGACGACATAGAAGGCCTTATTGTTGACGGAGCCCTACACGTATTGAAAGATGCCTGTTTTTATCAATAACCCATTAGCGTGGAAAAAGAGTTATAGTATAAGCTATCAGGGATTAAAGATTTACTTATGTTAATTGAATGGTTGCAACCAAAATATTATTTATATTTATTAGTGTTTAGTTGATATATTAAAAAACGTTGTTACTTGACTTTTAAAGTATAAATGACACGCATATACAATATTCATCTGTCAAATTAAAAAACTTGTCCTAAACTTTGTTAAACTTACTAAAGCTCAAGCTAAATCCTTTACGAGCCTAGTCGCCCATGGAGCCGGCGCTTATCTCCGGTTTCTGTAGTGTTAAGCGGACGAGAGTCTTTGGCTCCCCCTGGATGGAACACTAATCTATCGCAGGTTAGCTCCCAGCAGACGCTGGTATTCATTTACCTACCCTGGAAGAATGGAAAAGTGAGTTAGCTTAGGCGAAAAGGAAGGTCATGACCTCATGGCGGCCATGTTGGTGTACTCTTAACAAAATAATTTTGATTATTTCTTTCGTTTGGGACACCAACATGACCATTATGTCAATTGTCTTTTTTATCTCTTGTGTGAAAACCAAGAATTTATATTCACTGTGTGTTAATCAGGGTATAGACCCCTTTCATATATGGCGGCTACTATATGGTTTTGGGGGACGCTGTTTCAACATTAGAACCGTTTCTATGGATTTAGAACCATAACCTGGTCTCTGTTTACTCTAAAAGCATCAAACTTGCTTAAATGACCACTCTCAACGTTATCTTTCATGTGGAGGTGCCGGATTATCGATTGGTTAAACTTTGAAACTTGCCCCAGTTCCCTATGCAATTTCGGAATAGCCTATAGAAACATTCTTCTAAAGCGTCGGTGATGAATTGTTCTTCAATTGGTACAGCATTTAATGGAGCCGAAACAAATGGTAGAATGTCACGCAATTTAGGTATCCTGTTGATGAGCAGTAACTGTTCTTCTATGTTTTCAGCAGCATTCTAGTTATGTCTATTTAGATATCTATTTACAATCAGAAAGGTACCGACCGCGTTACAGAGCATCGCAGACTCTTATAGTGGCATGCAAGCCACGTTTAAAGTTATTAAAAGCCATTTAACGTTTAACCTCCCAGCTGAATTTATTTTACATTTTATAGACCGTGCAAAGTAAATCACATTATGTAAGTAAAACAATTTATCCTACAGAGCCCAGTTGCTCAAATCCGATCAGCACTAACCCACGGTTTATTTTTAACCCATGTTCTTATTTCCAAATTTACAGAGATAGATATAGTCTGTAAGTTTTCCATAGAAAAGCTGGGCAATATTTTATAGGAGCTGTAAACCATTTCTTAGATTAAAAAATGATGCTAGAATTTTTGATTAACCAGCCTTTGAACAACTGGACCCAGAATAATTTGAAATCTTAAAATGAATAATAGATTATCTGATTTGATCTTAGAAAGCCAAAATCTACCAAGACGATCCAACTTTTGAAAAGGTTGAAGTTGCCAAAATCAGGTAAATAAAAGTACTCCATTCATACCGTAAATTTACTTTTAAACTTGGTATAAAAGCACTTGGACTTTTTGTTCCCTTTTATTTTTTTATTCTTAAGCCATGGAAGCCAAAGCTAAATAAGCTAAATCCTTTACAATCCAAGTGGTTCATTGCATGGACCCGGCGCTTATCTCCAGTTTCAGTCTGTAGTTAGTTAGTTAATCGGATGAGAATCTTTGGCTTCCCCTGGACGGGACACTAATTCATCGCAGGTTAGCTCCAAGCAGATGCTGGTACTCATTTACTTACTCCGGAAGGATGGAAAGCTGAGTTAGCTTAAGCAAAAAGAAGGTCACACAAATATTAGATCCTCGCCACAATCTGGGATTGAACCCGCAACCTTGTGGCTAGAAGGCAGAAATCTTACCAACTGCGTCAACCAAAGCTCGTACTAAGATTGTTTGATAAAAAAACAAACATTGGTAACGACATTGTTTATTGAGCGCGTATTTAGTTTTATTAAGCGTGTGCTTTCTATACTTGTGATTATCTTTCCAACTACATCTCACAAACGTTACGCTTTTGGTGTTCTTGATTATGGACTGTGGAAACCTGAGCCTGCTTATGGCTGTGCCATGCTGATAAAACCTAAATAAGTTAAAACAATTTCTTATAAGATCTAGCCTTGGCAGCTATCTTTTTAAGGGGTATATACGCCGTGGCGTTATTCTACACCGAAACAGCTGTTCGTGCTTGTAAGATCTAGGCGAAGAAGCAAGCCTGTCAAGGGTAAGCCCTGGCGATTGATTAAGCGAAGCCGCTGGTAATAAGATCTAGTCTAGGCAGCGAGCCCGACATAGGTAAGCCCTGGTGTTTTATTACACCGAAACAGCTGATTATAAGATCTAGCCGAGGCAGCTAGCCAGCCCAGTCAGGGGTAAGCTATCGTGTGTTGCTACACCGAAACAGCACATTGTAAGATCTAGCTGAGGCAGCTAGCTCACCATGGTTAAAACTGGCATTGGTAATTACCCCCTAACTCTATTCAAGTGAGTATGAGTGTTCTTAGCCGTAGGCAGTCCTTTCTCTTTATGATAGGGCTTAGGTAAACGTCATTGTAATCCCGTGACTTTTAAATAATTTTTAAAAACTGAAATTAAAGGCGTTACCAAGCTAAATATAATGATAACAACATCAACGGTACGTCAGTTTCATTTATGTGTATATATATTCTCATTCTTTATTTACAAATAGTAAAACTTTGCCAGTACTTCACAAGGAATTGAAAAAAAGAAGTCACGGAAATGGTTCTTTCTGGGAGACCGCCAGACGGAACCATATATGGTGGAACAAGCTACGGCGGCCGGTAAATTAATCATTATGAAAATCAATTCGGGATCAATATTAATATAAACCCACAGAGCCGTATACCTCTTACAACGTCCAAAGTGGAACCCTCTCCGATGAGTCATACATCAAGTACCATCAGGAAAATAACTTCGGTGCTCACCGAAGAAGAGAAACTGATATTGGTAGAACTGAGCTTGGTGGGAAACCAATTAAAGTTTCAAATCGAGGTGGAACTTTTTTAACTATTCCTAATTATTAAGAGTTATTTAAAGTTGCAATTTAAGTCCTGCGAAGCTCACCTTAAAAATCTGGTCAACCAAGTAGGTTATTGGAACATTGCAAGTGTTAAAGAAGTTGGGCTACATTGTTGAAAGGAAACTTTCAAACAAATTTAAACGGGATTAGTCTTACCTTCCAAATACACACAAAAAAGAACGAAGGAAAGAGAAAAAGAAGAAAGAGGAGCTTTGTTGACACCAAAAATTCCGTTCGTTTTCGCCACGTGTTTTGGTCATTAAATGAATGCAATGACGTGTTATCTTTGACTTTGGGCTTATTTCGTTAGCTTTTAGCTTTTGCCAATTATAATTAGTTTAACAAAAATGACGATACTTTTAAGTTTGAAAACTGACATGTTTCAGCAATTGGTGTAAGTCTTCTTTAAATCAACAGGTCAAACATACCAACCTGAAGCTTTGTTGTTAATATTTATGTAGCAGGCTCTCTTATTAGTACTGATGTTAATTACTGTTTACAACAAATTTGTATCCACTCACACTTTTATTACTCTGATGATGGCAGTTGTAACTGCTAAAACATGTCAGTTTTCAAACTTAAAAGTGTCGTCATTTTTGTTAAACTAGCTCTTGCCAATATTCACCGAATTTATCATTAGCTGTAATGTCATTGCTACAATCTCTTGAGGCGGTTTTGAATGAACACCTGATAACGTTTATGGTTTCAGGGCCGGCGGAGCAGGGATGGCTGGATCGGCTACGGTCGCTCCACTTTTTCGGCTAATATTATGTTGAGGTAAAACTTAAAAAAAAATAAAACAACGTTACCAAAAGTTCACTTACTGATACGGTCCTACCGCTCACTCTTTAATTACGGAAGTTAACAGGCTATGCGCTTGCATGGAGTTGGTGGACATTTCCGTCACAATCAGAATGCACAAACCAAAAATGCTTTAAACAAAACGCCATCGTGCTATTCGACTCGTTTTCATAAACTTGTTTCTTATAGCAGCTCCACTGGAAAAAGCGTTTCGCCGGCCCTGGGTTTTGTTTTCTCTTGAACGTCGTTGAGTTAGTTCTGTGCATGAAATTACTCAGATGAAGTTAACCGTCAAGAACTTCTAGTTTACGTTTACTCAGTTATTATCACTAGAAAACATGTAGTTTCAACGTAAGAAAGGTTGATGAAACTAGATAATACCAAGCTACTTCTTTTAGCTTTGCAGTTCACTACTGACGATGGCAAGAGACTTGCCAAAACATGTTTAGTGTGAAAACTGTTATAATTTTTTGATTCTACAGAAAATTTCTCTATGATCCGTGGAATTTTCATTTTGGATGTTTTGTTTCGCTTTATATTATTGTTTAATTTCTTTCAGCAATTATTGTGTTGTTAGGTTTGACCTTGGTAACAAGTAAGTTGTCAAAGCCACCTACATTTGCAACTGTATGTACTCTACGTACTCTTGTACGAATCGCTGGAGTTTCCCGTTGATAATGGCTATGTTAACTCAAAGATTACAAAATTTATAAAGGCGAAAGATACAATAGGAATTACTGAGTTTTTTCACGACGTTTCGGTGTCTTCATGACGCCATTGTCAAGTGAAATGATTATACAAGTGGATAACTTACAAAAC
>JANCMA020357738.1:0-21474 GCA_024336925.2 Zoanthus solanderi | reverse complement strand
TTTATTTATTTATTTATATAATATTTATAAAATCTATTTTAATAGGTGAATTTTAAGTAATGATTTAAAAGTTCCGGGGATGTTTGCCTCATGGAGGCGCTCTTTCTCCAAGCATTTTCGATGTCTTTCTTGAGACCCCTAAAATAGTGTCTTTGTTTGATCTCGATTATAATTTGATTTTCCTTTCACACAAATCAAGTCTTGAATATATGACGGGGCCAAACCATTAAGAGCTTTAAAAGTGAAGAACATTATTTTGTAGTCATACGATATTTAACTGGAAGACAATGTAATGATTGCAGTACAGGGGTGATATGCTTCCAGGGAGGGACGTTCATAATTAACCTCGCTGCAATTTATTTAAGTCAGTTGCTGGTGTGCCATAAAGCAGACTATTACAATAGTCTGTGCGAGACGTGATGAATTAATGAATCAGGGTCTCGGCAATCTCGTGACTCAAATACTTCCTTATGCGCCTGATGTCATAGAGATGGTAGTAAGTTGCCTTACAGAATTTATTGATTGTCATCTTGTGATTAAAGTGGTTGTCAAACCATACTCCCAGATTTTGGGTTGTCAAGATTGGGGCGATGTTAATACCACCAATAGCGATCTCATTAATGTTGAGTAGAAGTGTAACGCTGTCCATGGCTGCTAACATTCAGGCTCACTCTTTTTTTTAAGGGTTTTAGTACGGGCTTAGTCCCTGTGACCCGAGAGCCCGTAGTGCCCTATTTAGTGGCTGGGTAATTACCAGCACGCATGTGCAACACAATTATATTCATTAATGTTGACTTTGGCAAGCTGCTGTCTAGTGCCAGTATACAGGACTTCGGTCTTGAATTTCAGCTTATTCTTTACCGTCCATTTTCTGATGGCGTTAACACATCGCTCCATTGCTTTTACTGCTTGAGTCTGGGTCGCTCCAGCGTCAGGTTTGAATGATATATCTAATTGAGTATTTAATTGAGTGTCAACCGCATACGCATGCTCGTCAGGGAGATGTTCTTCTATCAGTTTGAACAGTGCGCTCACATACATTGTAAATAACAGTGGGCAAAGACACGAGCCTTAAGGGACACCATACGGAAGATCAAAGCTTGTCAGATAGTCAAATTTTAAGTTTATTGAGTTAAGTTTCCTGTACTGTACTTTCTTGACAGTGAGATCGGGTCTGTTAATTAATAAACAAGAGCAAACAACAGTTGAATGATCAGAGATATACGGTCTCTCCATGGGGAATTTCTGACTATATGCTCCGATTGCCGTGTAATAATTAGATCAAGAGTATGGCCAAATTTGTGCGTTGGAACAGTGACTTACTGACGTAAGGGAAAAGACTCTAGTAAATCCAATAGTTTGATAGTGTCAGGATCATCAGGTATATCAACGTGAACATTAAAGTTACCGGTGATAAGCAATCTAGTGACTTTTAACTCTGTGGAAGGTGTTTGATCATACAAAACCTGGAATGTGTATGACTGTAGAGAATATAGACAGTACCTGTGATTTTTAAAATATCTAGTTGTATCACTTCTTTTTCGGTCTTTCATTTTACCTGACAGGTTGTTAATAAGTTAATGTTAGAATTAGCCACTGATAAGGAAAAAAGTCAACAGAAAACAATTAAAACAATTTCAAAATTAGAACATTTATTACGAATATCGTACAGTCTTCATGAAGAGAAATAATTGCAATTGCAGCTTAGACATCAAAAATGAAGTTTTCTCATCATATTTTGCTTAACTGGTTTATGGGGCTTATGTTTGGAAAATAATGCACCAGTCAATGTAAGCCCCTGTCCCCCAAGTGCGGGCATTTGGCGGGGATTAGACTTTTGGAATTTCTAAACACTGCTAATGCCCCTCATGCAGGGGGCATTCCAGCCATGCTATAAATTTAATTTAATTGCTTTGCCTTCTGCTACCTCCCCCCCCCCTGCAACTTACTGACTTATCTCTTCTTTAGTCTTGATATCCTGCACTTTCTGTACTGTACTGCACTGATCTCAGAACAAAGCCCACCGTCATCTGGTACTTGCACAACAAAAGTATTCGTGATGGTGATGCAAAACTATCTTCCAGGCTCTTCTACGGCACTTTGTCAAAACTGTCCAATCCCTGCCTAATTCCCACTATGACATTTTGCAAAATCTAATTGATAATTTCAGAGGGTATATATTGAGTTATTTATAGTTCTTATATATTGATTTTTACCAAATAATTTATGACAGTTTTCCCGGAGGCATGAAGGATCAACATGATGAAGATCTCGTTCAGACAGCATTTAGAGAAACAGAAGAAGAACTGGGACTACCTAGGGAACAAATAGAAGTCTGGGCACCATTACCTCAAATACCAGATAGAGTAAGAAGAAAGGTGACTTTTTAAACCTGGTTTCCGCATGATATGAAAGAGCCTGGCCAACTGTCTGAGTTACGTTGCAGACATATGAAAACATTTTATTCCAGCATCAGGAATGATTGGTGATGATCTGTGACTTGCCATAAGTATGGTTGGAAGAGTTGAATCTCGTTCAACTTTCCTGACCATTACAACGATGTCGACTAATACAAATTTTGATAAAAACACTTGTGTTCAATGATCTATGACTATCACTGACCCAATGTTTAGTTTGCAAACCCAGTTTTGGCTGTGATATTAAAAATAACCCAATTTAAAAAAATATTGGGAGGCTGGGTGAATTTTTTGTGCTAGTTTTGAACCCAGAGTTTATGTTTCACTCACTCGATGGACATGTTTTACTGCCGCCATATTATTATTCGAGTAGTTAGCACCTAAAATCTTAAAGGCAGTCATTGGAAACATATATCTTTTGTGTCTGGAATTGCCTGCGATCTTCCGATGCAGATAGTTTCTGATTGTGTTGCATATTATTGCAGACCTTACAGATCATATGGAAACCAGGCTTTACTTCATTAAGTTTTAAGAATTTTTAGCTTTCAGTATTGCAAGCTAAGGAATCTAATTATTGCCCTGTTGTGTAATACACTAATACAAGTATCAAACATCTTTTAACTTCATAAGACCTTAAATTAATGGCCAATTTTACCTTCAGCTTCATGATTGTGTCAACGTCCATCCCTTTATTCACAAGCTACAGTTATATAATTGTTTATTAAATTGTGGAAAACATTCTTAAAGATTGAAGGTCTTTAGTATATACCAGCTTGGCTATGCGCGATATGATTGGTTTAGAAATAGTAAATGTGAGAAAATATTTACCTCTGAAACAGTGCATGGATAGTGGCTTAATGAATATCTACCTAGCACCTTTTGCACTCAGTAGATATTCTGCCACGTCAGTTGAAATAGTATTTAACACTTATTGACTGGGACATAGGAAACAGTATGCTTTTTTGGTCCCGAGACCGCCAGTGTTTTGTTATATACTAACTATCAAAGAAGAAAAAAAGTAGCTTTTAAAGAATTTTTTTTATTATCCAAACCTGTGTTTTGTGAACCTTTAAAGTCACACTAAATTACAATCAAAAACTTTTTCCGTATATTTTCCGTAAAAAAGCTTAATTCACTTCCGCTTTTGTTATTACCGGTCCATAACATATTGTTGCCCACTGAGCACTTAGTTGCCGCAAAACAGCGAGACTTGTTCACGTGCACGTGATGTCCTCTCGTTCATTAAGGGTACGAGAAAAATGGGCTTTGGTAGTTGGTATATAACAAATGTTAAGTATTCAATACGACAATGTTCTGTTAAAGTATTCTTCCCTCACTTTTATTTTTTTTTACTACAGTCTAGATCTCACATCAAAAGCATACTTGTTTAGTTTTTTTTTTAATGATCTAATACGTATACTTTTAGTTATTTCACATATTAAGTACTGTATTATGTTTTTTTTTTCTTTACAGCTCGGGAAGACTGCCATTACACCAGTTTTAGGGTTTATTCACAATTATGACATTTCTTCTCTTAAAGTAAATCCTTCTGAGGTACCTGTATGTTACGATGCATTTTAAGACTTTTAATAAATGTTTGTTTTTATAATTGATGAAAAAGACCCATTTTAAAAATTGATTGTGAAGGAAGTGTACCCTAGTAAATAAGTTACTATCTCTCTGTCACAATCTTAACACTAGCTTGTTAGGTGTTCAAACTGTTTCTTATCAACTACTATATATTTGTTTATACTTAAGTATAACTTGAAGCCACTATATTGTGCAGTATGGCCACGTTGGACAGAATTCGCACGGTCATAAAAAATCCTAAAAAGTCCTAAAATTAAAACAAAGAAAAAAGAAAAAAATTGGCCTGAAATGTCCTAAAAAATCCGCGGAAGTCCTAAAAAAACAGAGCTCTCTCATAATAGTACACTGCAAACGTATATGTATCAGTATGTATGTTACTACTCGGGCCGGTAGGCCACGAGTCAAGAATTCGTCTTCGTGTCTATTTTTTTTTTTTTTTTGGGTCGAGCTTTTACAAACGCATACGTATTGGGCATTGTGACCGGATTGCACCACAGACCACATGGTGGCTGAGTGAGCATTGAGAAGTTTTGTTTGCTGCCATTTATGTTGGTAATTTTTCTCAGGGTCTTTGTCATTTTGTAACGCAGGAGACTTTCACAACGTTTCAGCTTGTTTAATTGTAGACAATAAAGACCCTGACGGCGGCCAGTTATTACCAGGATTTTCAATGATTTTTCCAAGAGCGAACATCAACCGTATAAAAACAAATCTTTATAAAGCAACCCACCCCGTACCAGTCCTCCAAAGAACGACACAGGGAACCCAAATCTTGACGGTCACAATTTTGTTGTCCTCACAACTTACATTTGCATACATACGTTGCTTTATTATAGTGACGGTTGACAAACAGGGCCACACTTGGAGGATTTTATTTCGGAACGGCCTCTGTTTGCCTCAAGGTTGAAACAAGGCATATTTAAAGGTTGAATCAAAGGCATATTCAAAGTTTCTTGTACACAGACTTGACGATTCTTCCCCACTTAACCTATTGCCATCTCATTTGGAATTTCTTTAAAGCGTCAGACAGGAAAAAACTAGAAAGAGTACAGGAAAAAGCTCTAAAAGCAGTTTTCAATACAAACAATCTTACCTATAACGAACACTTAGTAGAGCCAAACTTCCAACATTATATAATAGAAGGCTTCAAGATATCGCAGTTCTAATGCATAAGGTAAAAAACGATCAAGCTCCGCTGTATATAAAAGATTTATTTAAATTTAAAAAACAGTGTTATGAACTACGTAATGCGGATTTTGAGTTACCCAGGTTTAAAAGTATAAGATATGGAAAACATTCTGTTAGGTACTTTGGACCTTATTTATGGTCCAGGCTAGAAAAGCATGAACGAGAAAATATCAATTTGAAATCATTTATCACTAATATAAGGAAAAAAGATCTGGAGAGTTTGTTAGAGGAAGGATGCAAAAACTGTGGACTTTGTTCAAATTAATATCTATTTTACCTAAATCTTGTTTTACTTAGATATAGTTTTTAGATATAGTTTTTACATGTACTTAGATATAGTTTTTACATCTTATATTCTTTATAATTTTATTAGTTCTTACATTTTATCTTGTAATATATATAGAGAGCTTTTATATCTTATATATTTTAATTATTTTTATTAGTTATATTTAAGTTAGCTAGTACAGCTAAGTACAGTTGACACTTAAATAAAGTTTTTCATTCATTTCATTCATTCAAGTAGAAGAGACAAACAACACAACATCGGGATCACTACCCTACATTTTACGATAGGTGTGTGCGGGTTCTTTTAAGTCTCCCGATATAGGGTCGGGATACTGGACCTACGGTTTAACGTCCTTATCCTAAAAGATGTGAAGGTCTAACCATTTGCAGATATTAAAGCAAAGGCAGCACTTTCTCCTCAATTATTTTAAGACAATAAGTGGTGGTCCGGTCGGGAATCGAACCTTAGCCTCCCGCACGATAACCTGACACCTTACCAACTGGGCTAACCAGACGGCGATTCTAACCTCTCGAGATATTACCCGCTTGAACTTTTGAAGAAAAGGATCAGTAGTTAATAATAATGAAAAATATTGACTGTATGTAGATGTCGAGTCATTTTAGCTGGCCAGAGATCAGCTAATTGGAGACACCATTTTTATCACTGTACGTTGGAAGGAAACCTTACACATGACAAACATACACTCATTTACACAGAAGTCTCCGAGGGCCTACGGTTTTACGCTTGCATTCGACAATACGCTAAGTTTAACCATTTGCAGGTGTTAGAGCAAAGACAGCACCTCCTCCATTATTTTAGGACCCTAAGTGCTGGTCCGGCCGGGAATCGAGCCCAAGCCTCTCATACGCTAAACTGGCGCGCGATTTACCAACTAGGTTAACCAAGCAGCGATGTTCGTATTATTTTTATTGCTTCAAGAAGCTTGAGCGTAATTCACCAACAAGCTTTAGTTGCATATTTGTCTAAGTGGCCAATCAAGGGTCAACTAGTTTAATTCTTTTTCTTTTTTATTTCACTTTAGGACTTGTTTATAACAACATTTTAAGCCCTAGCGAGCCTCTTAATTTAGTTTTTTTCCTACAGGGTTGAAATTTATCAGAAAACTACATTTCGAAAGGATAATCACTTGCAGACTGAACCCACTAAAGGTGAGTGAGTGTTAGTATAGTTTCGTATCCAGTAGAGAAACAACGAAACAGTCTTTTACTGCTGCTATAAACATTTCTATATCAATATAATTCCTTACCTAGTTGTTCATTCGAGGAAGAGGGGGGTAAGTTCTAACAAAAGCCGGGATGTTTGAACACTGACAATACCGAAAAGGGACTTACTAATTACTGTTTCTGCGCAATATTCGTCGTCTTTTAGGTTTGTCTACCTGCAGCAGTGAAAATGTTTGCTACTGTTACAAGGCAAGTTCTGTTTGCATTTTAACTTATTGAATATTGATTACGTGAAGGCTAAATGTTGGATATCGTTGTACAATTTTCTCTCTGCTTCGGCAGTGGCTAACTGGGCCAAGATTTTAGCTTTAACTCTGTGAAAGGAGGATTTATTTGAAGTAATAATTATCAGAAGCAACAGCTTTTCATGGAAACTGAAACATTTTCAATTTTATAAACCAACTTGGAATTAACGATTCAGGTTACCATAAGAACTAACACCTGTTCTTATGGTAACTTGCACCATTAAAATTACAAATTCAAAATGCCAGACCAATTTAATGTTTCGAAGCACGGATCCGACAGATCACATCACAGGTTAGCTCCCAGCAGACGCTGGTACTCATTTACCTACCCCGGAGGGATGGAAAGCTGAGTTAGCTTAGGCGGAAACGAAAGTCGCACAAATCAGTTCAAACCTTGACAGAGCCTGGATTGAACTGGGGACCTTGTGGTCGGAAAGCAGAGATCTTGCTAACTGCGCCAACCACGCCCGCCCATGAAAATATAAATCATGTAAAAAATTTAAAAAGCATTACATTGTTATTCGGTTCTAACATTTCTTTCTGTTTCCTCTGCTTCAGAATGTACGAGATTGTGTTTTGCTACACAATTATTGAACGAAACAACAGATGCCTTGTCCCTGTAACAACTGCTTCGTCAGGTTCTAATCGAGCTGTGTCACATTTAACCTCCATCAATCAGCTGGATTCGTTCTTCCCGTTTGATCCCTATCTCTTAAAAAGGTCAGTTAACACTTTAAAGTTTAGAATACAGCCAAACATTCTTTGTTGTTCTCTTCAAATGTATTTCTGCTGATCTCTGTTTGACAGGACTTCAAATTTCAACCAATCAGCGCACGACTCGCAAACAGCTTTGGGGATCCATTTATTCGAGAGCTTTTAGCGAAAGAAATATACATGGCGTTTGAATGTTGTTGCTTTTATCGTGTTTAGCTCGACATCTATTTTATTTTGCTTGTTGAGAATTTTGCAATACTCCATTGGATTTATTAAGTTCAACGTTCAAGCTTCGGTACAAGGAAAAAGGTTATTTTTCCCTTGGGGACGACCTAGGGAACAATGAAAACAAACCGACGCCATTTTTTCCGCGCGTGTTTTTTACAATGGAGACTGGAGCTAGTTTCCCCCAATTTTAACCCAGCATGCACCGCAACTTCCGGTAGAAATCAGCTATGACT
The DNA here is from genome assembly GCA_024336925.2 of Zoanthus solanderi. NCBI lineage: Eukaryota > Metazoa > Cnidaria > Anthozoa > Zoantharia > Zoanthidae > Zoanthus > Zoanthus solanderi. Next base: position 13,329 of record JANCMA020357738.1, on the reverse strand, counting down.
TAATGAGCACAATCATATACATGAAAAAATTACTTGATTATAATTGGTCCAGAGCAGTGCAATTACTTTGTAATTCTGTGCAAAAAATGTGTAATTCCGTGCAGAAAGTTGTAATTTCGTGCAATTACAATCTCAAAGCTAATAAGCCAATCAAAATGCAGAAGTTTCTATGACTACGATGGAGGCATGAAATGTCTGTGCACGCATGGATTGTCACAAGTTAATAAGCCAATCAAAATGCAGAAGTTTTTGTGACAATGATTGAGACATTAATTGACCGTGCATGCATAAAGTGTCACGTTGTCACTGTCAAGTTTTGCTTTTTCACCGCCGTTTTTTTGTAGTTTTTCAGTATATGATTAACATGTAATCGAACCTTTTACTCGTTCAATATGGAATTAATTTGCACTTGTGTGTTTTAAAGTTCGGTTACCTATACTAATCATATACAGAGCAGTGCAATTATTTTGTAATTCTGTGCAAAAATGTGTAATTCCGTGCAGAAAGTTGTAATTTCGTGCAATTACAATCTCGGAGCTAATAAGCCAATCACAATGCAGAAGTTTCTGACAACGATGGAGGCATAAATTGTCCGTGCACAAATGAAGTGTCACAAGCTAATAAGCCAATCGAAATGCAAATGTTTCAATGACAACGACAGAGGCATGAATTGATATATGCTGGCTGCATGGGCCACTTGGCTCATAAAGAGCCAAAGGCTATACCCAAGTCAGTAGGACGTCATAACTCAATTCTTTGTAGAAGCTTTCATGAGCAAGGCATATTTATGTAACCGTAACAAACTCAGAAGGTTAGGTAGAGAGGGAGGGAGGAATGTTTGTGGATTTACAGTTTTTGTTGTGTTAATTTTCAGATCGTCCAAGTACATCCATCCATTGTATCAACAATGGGAGGGGCTGGGTCCGGAACTTGAAGAGGAGGACGTGGAAACTAAACAGTTGGATAGTGACGAAGTAAGCGTTAATATATTTTTATGGAGTGTAACGGAGCGTTATAGCTGGTGCAGCTGGTAAGACTTCTACTTTACAGTCACAAAATCCCCTGGTTCAAAGTGGATCAATCCCGGTTTCTGATAAATTACTTACCCACCCCTCCCTAGGATTAGAGTAACCTTAACCCTAGTGAGGGGTGGGTAAGTAGTTTCCAAGAAACCGGGATTGATCCTTCAAACATATGCACTGACTGTGACTTTCTTCTCTTCCATTGCTGGCCCAGCTTTCCATTTTTACGAGATTGGTAAATTGAGAAGCAGCGACTGGTGTGAGCCGGAGGAGGGGAAGGGGAGTACAAGGAAATCGCCTACATCCTCCTCCTTGTTCCTTATTGCTGTACTAGTTTTGTTGATTTATTTTGAAGAAGTCGAAATAACAACACATGCTGGTAGTCCGTACATTTACAACTGCACAGGTAGCCCTTTCTTCTACAACAGGTACATAGGTAGCCCTGGCACCCACAACAGCTACATAGGTAGCCCTGGTACCCACAACAGGTACATAGGTAGCCCTGGTACCCACAACAGGTACATAGGTAGCCCTGGTACCCACAACAGGTACATAGGTAACCCTGGCACCCACAACAGTTACATAGGTAGTCCTGGCACCCACAGCAGCTACATAGGTAGCCCTGGCACTCACAACAGCTACATAGGTAACCCTGGCACCCACAACAGTTACATAGGTAGCCCTGGTACCCACAACAGCTACATAGGTAGCCCTGGTACCCACAGCAGCTACATAGGTAGCCCTGGTACCCACAACAGTTACATAGGTAGCCCTGGTACCCACAACAGCTACATAGGTAGCCCTGGCACCCACAACAGCTACATAGGTAGCCCTGGTACCCACAACAGCTACATAGGTAACCCTGGCACCCACAACAGTTACATAGGTAGCCCTGGTACCCACAGCAGCTACATAGGTAGCCCTGGCACTCACAACAGCTACATAGGTAACCCTGGCACCCACAACAGCTACATAGGTAGCCCTGGTACCCACAGCAGCTACATAGGTAACCCTGGCACCCACAACAGCTACATAGGTAGCCCTGGTACCCACAACAGCTACATAGGTAACCCTGGCACCCACAGCAGCTACATAGGTAGCCCTGGCACTCACAGCAGCTACATAGGTAACCCTGGCACCCACAACAGCTACATAGGTAACCCTGGCACCCACAACAGCTACATAGGTAGCCCTGGTACCCACAACAGCTACATACGTAGGTGAGACAAATTACAGGTAGCATTTTGGTAAGATCTCCAGGAACAGACATTTTGGTCAGATCGAATTTTCCTATACAAAAGTTCAGATCTTAAGAGCTACAATACTTTTTTGTTGTTTTTACGATGTACAACGTTTATCCTTTAAAATCTTAGTAAAAGAATCAGTTTACGGTGCTTACCTTCCGCACACATATTTGAATGAAGTGTAAAATCCCAATAACAAGTCATACTAGTGTTGCATGTCAAATCGTTTAACCCTGGGTACAAGACTGGTATCTATAAAAGCACCTTATCTATCTTTAATTTACTCTCCCCTCCCGTCTCACAGATGGGTGCAAAAATGAAAATAACAACTAATATCTTGTAGGACGAAGACGAATATCACGAATATCGAAGTACGCCCGATGCAGCACTTCCAAGTATTTGTGCCGAGTCACCAAAAACGCTGTCTGGATCACCTGGCTTTCTAATCTCACCTATGGATCACGATTGGTCCCTGTTACATGACAGTAATCTGAAAATGAAGCACAACTCTTAAAACGAACTCATTAGTCAAGTGGTGTTTCATTTTCACAACAAACGCTGTCTGGATCACCTGGCTTTCTAATCACACCTATGGATCACGACTGGTCACTGTTACATGACAGTAATCTGAAAATAGACCACAACTCTTAAAACATACTCATTAGCCGAGTGGTGTTTCATTTTCATTTGTGAAAAACAAAAGACATGCCTTATTGAGCTTCATTTCCAAAAATATTTACCTCTCAAAGTAAAGTTGGATAATCAAGTCAAAACAGTTCATATTCTGGAGTGTTCCAGCTTCATTTCCAAGAAAATTCCCATCTCTGAGTAAAAAAGGATAATCAAAAATCAAAACAAACGTTCATATTCTGGAGTGTTCCAGCTTCATTTCCAAGAAAATTTCCATCTCAGAGTAAACAAGGATAATCAAAAATCAAAACAAACGTTCATATTCTTGAACGTTCCAGCTTTTAAGTCTCTTATCGAGCGATTCATACGTCTCACAAAACAGGGTTGTCGAGATAAAATTGAAGTTGTTGTTTTTTCTTCAATACCCTAATACATATACATTGCGTCACGCAACAACGCTTTTAATGTGTGAGGGCAGGAAGAAACGTTTTTTGTGCGCTTGTCAACCGTGTATAATTCTGGATGATACTATATTTCTGATACTATATTTCTCTGATAAGCATAGATTACAGCGTTTGCACGCTTAACAGCGTTGTCGATATGATAACGTAGTTCGTTTTTTTTCAACTTTCTTTATATATTTAATGTATGTGTACATTTCTTTACTTAACCATTATCCAATAAAATTCGTATTATATATTTGCTGCGACGCAAGAGCTGCGAAACTAATCTTTTTGTTCTTGCGTTCCGGTGGTACGAATATATGCGGTGCGATTTTCGGGGTTGTGCGCTCGAACCTCGATTTCGAAAACAAGGCCGCGAGAGACTGGAATTCAGTCAACTTCACCTCACCTCGATCGAGGATTAAACAGGGATAGAGGATTTCTCTAAAATTTGACAAGTTTGGCCTAATGTTCATTCGTCAGTTTCTTTGAAAACAAACTTGACTACCAAGTCCTTCTTTTGCAAGCGTGGGTTGAGATATCTGATATAAACGTAGTCTGCGTTATTCTCCGTTCGCCAAACAAAACTCAAATGGCTCCCACAACATTTTAAACTGGAAGAGCTTAAAATAAAATAAGTGACATGGACATGCTACTAAACTCGTTTTCACATGTCGCAGCACTTCCTTTCTATCAGAATCTTCTAGTTTTAATTGAGAATAATCAAACAAAACTCAGTACATTGACTGTGCATAGTGCTTGCATTTAGATACAGTGGTTTGTTACTTTTTGTAAACAAGAATACATCTGGAAACTATCCGAAGAGCAAGATGTGGGATGTTTGACTGTTTTTTTGTTTTTGTTTTTTTTTTTGTCCATTTTCTTTGAATTTGGTGTACATTGATCAAAGTTTGCAAAAGTTTCAAATATTAAAATAGACAACAAATATTAAGTGACCAGACATTTAACAATGGCCAACTACTTTCAAGATCTTGTTTCTTTAAATCTCCCGGTTAATATTTCCAGTTGGTAGAAGGCAAATCAAAGTTTCTTCAAAATACTAAACTCTCTTTTAAATTTAATTACCTCAAACAATTATTAGAATTATTCCTTTCTTTCATGTTCCGAGCAAGGTACGAAAAATGAAATAATTAGTTAACGTTTTAATGCTTAATCTTGTTTGTAAGGGTGTGTTCACATGATACCGGATTGAGTTCGATCCGGAATGAAAAACAAAATTTGGTACCGTGTTTACATGAAAACGTTTCCAAACGAAACTCGTACTCGAACGAAGCTTAACTAAGTAGAGAGCCCGCAAAAGGACAGCAGAAACCCAAAGAAAAACAAGACTAAGCGTGCGCTAACCGGGATGTGAGCCGGTCTCGTTCCGGAATGAACTTCGTTCTCAGTTTATATAATTCCGGGATAGGATCTCGCATTGGATTGAAAGTTTCGGTCCGGAACGAGAACCCGGTGCGAACTTGATCAAGAATGGCTTCACTTCGTTCCGGAGCCATGTAAACACTATGCTTTTAAATGGAAGAGGGGGAATGAAGAAACCGGAGCAAGCTCATTCCGGAGCGAAATTCGATCCGTTATCATGTAAACACACCCTAAATCGAGCAACGCTTCTTAGTACATTTCAGTCGACCGTATTAACCCTAGCCCCAGGGCATGCTCTTATAGGCCCTTTAGAGGTCACGTGACCACATCCACCTTAAATTAGATATGACAAAATGGTGTTCAGAAATCAAAAGAGCAGGTTACCATTAGAAGGCATAGTTTCAAGTCTCAGCGTTAAGTACTGCAAAAATGACAAAGAATATAATTTAATCAAACATTTTTTGAGGAAATGTGTGTGAAAATGGTGCTATAGGGCAAGGCATGCTTAAATACCCAATTTTCTGTTGCTTGTCATTTGTTTTGCCTATTTAAAGTCAATAGCTGAAACTTTTTCATTTGACTAATGTCAACCTGTTGCTCGCTCCACGTCTGAATACCGTTTTGTCAAAGCTGGTTTATTTATTTACAAAATTCACTCTTAGATTGAACAGCGCGGAAGCACAGGCCAGACTCCCTTATTAGTCAGCGGACGAAAGAGAGCATGACCCCCAACCTCGTTCCCAGGGCTTTTCCCTATGTTGTGGGTGTGGTCGGGAGTACCAGTTGAAGGGCTTCGTGACAAATAGTATGTCCGTAATGACATACTCGGTACGCAACATTCATTAAATTTTGTTTTGGGTTTGACTCCGTGGCTCATGAATGCTCTCTGGCATAAATGGCGCGTAAAGCAAGTTTGGGTTGATAGCTCTTTAAATGGCAAACATGCTCAACTAGTGATTACACAACACCATCAGGATTCCAACAGTAGTGATGATTGCAGCTCATTTCATTTAGTACAACCATATCGTCTTCTGATAATTCAAAGTCTGTAAGCTTTAAATTTCCTTCAATGTGAGTGGCATCAGTGGATTTCGGGATTACAGCTGCGAAAGGAATGGCATTGATTCATTGTTATTGGACCGTCTGTAATTATTTTGAAAAGAGAAGCGTAACAACAAATAGATACTGAAAGGAGAAGGAAAAAGGGAGCTGACTGAGGCGGAGAGGGAAAAGGGAATGAAATTGGGAAGAAAAGGGGGGATTGAAACGGAAAGGGAAAAGGGGGACTGAGACGGAGACAGAAAAGGGAGATGAAATTTGGAAGAAAAAGGGGGATTGAAATGGAGAGGGAAAAGGGGATTGAAATTGGGAAGAAAAGGGGGATTGAAACAGAAAGGGAAAAGGGGGACTGAGACGGAAGGGGGGACTGAAAGGGAGACGGAAAAGGGACATGGAATTTGGAAGAAAAGAGGGGACAGAAACGGAGAGGGAAAAGGGGAATGAAATTGGGAAGAAAAAGGGGGATTGAAATGGAGAGGGAAAAGGGGGACTGAGACGGAGAGGGAACAGGGAAACTGAAACGGAGAGGAAAAAAGGAAAATAGAGAGAGAAAGGGGAAACGAAGTGGGAAAAAGGGAAATGGACTGGAAAAGTTAAAACAAATCGGGAAATCGTTAAAATAGGAAATTTGAATAGAGTGCAAAAAAAAACTTCAAAAAAGACAAAACAATAATTGTAGTTCTTCAGAACGTTATTACCTTACTGTAAGAAAGATTTCTAAAACATCTCGGCTTTAATTAGACTTGAAACGTAAGATTTGCAAAACTCATTTATTCATTGATTGGACGAGATGAGCCTTGTAGGTTCGCACGGCATTAACTACTCTTCCCCAGCGAACCCTGTCTTGTGCGCCAGTTGAATCGTTTGATGGAAGTCCAGACCCGTTGCTTTTCTGAACTCCTTTCTAGCGATTCTTATCCGAGTCTCTCGCTGTCTGCAAACTCTCCTCTTTCCCTCCAGTCCCCATCCAAAATTTGGCGAGCTAGATGTTGCGGCTTGTTCTGTGCCCACGTGTACGTTTTCTCTAGGGCCACTTCCGGTCGACAATTATCGCCACTATAAGAGTTTGATTTTTACGACGTTTGCCCCTTCTCTTACTAGAAACTCCAACCCCCCGTTTATTAAATGTACGTAGAAATTCTAACCCATCCCCCGTATATTCCGACCCTTTCGTTTATTAGGCACCTAAGAGTACAAAAAACCCACAACTGATATATAAACTTTAATAGATTCCGTAAAGAAGAAAACTAAACTGACCAACGCCATGTTGCAACGCCCATTTTAGCAACACCTGAGCTGGGGTTCTCGAGTACTTTGAAGCCATGGCGACAACAGTTGGGTCCGCTATAAGCTGGAACAAAGAAAAACATATAATTTAGATCTAATAATAATAATCACTTTATTGTTTCCTCTTGCAGAATGAACTGAATTACAGGAAGTATATTATGACTACAATAATAAAATATATAAAATATAACATAAGTACAATTATAGCAAAAATTTAGATTAGTTACAAAACTGCTCAGTCTCTCAGAGCTGATTGTAATTGTAGTTGGTAGTTCCAGATCTCAAATTATATCCATGATTGTTAATGTTCCTACGTCTGTTTGAGATAGCTTTGATACGGCTTACATTCTTATTCTTAATAAATTCTTGGCAATAAAATCTTGATCTAGCAGCCAGAAATGTCAAGGTTCTTCAAAGTCTACCAAGGTGGGGAGAAGTGAAAAGCTGTAATGACATTGTGAAACATTCGGTCCCCTTAGTAGATATATCCAGATTATTCCAGAATCTCAGCCACAGAAATTTTACTGAACCATAAAACATAGGAACAAGCAAGCTTATTCATGAAATAATCTTGTTAGTACGTGCGTTTTGATTGGTCAATAAGTGTGTTTTCATAGCGCTATGAAGCAGGAAAATGATGTGAGCAATGAGCGATATGATTAGCTGTCTCCAAGTTGTGAGAGTTTTTAGTTTTATGAAAGAAATAAAACTTTACATACCAGCTTCGTATGTCGTCTTTTTCTTTGTTAAGTCGAAAGTAATAATTTTATAAAAGAAATAAAACATGTTCTCCGTGCCTTCAAAACCTTATGGAAACCTCGGCAAGGTTTGTGAGACTTTTTAAGCAGGTGAAAATCCTCGACTGCGTCTCCTAAACGTTCGCCTCGGTTTTCACCATGATATGAAAGCATGAAAAAAATTATTTTTTTCTTATCCCAAAGTACTCTTGTGTCATCGGGTAGCCTTAAAAATATGGGCAAACAAGTGATTACTTCTAAGAATGACCACGGTAAGTGATACCAAGCATTCAAAGGACTCCATCTTGCTTCTTCTAAATGACTCAAGGTTGAAGTGTTTTTTTTTTATCATTATGGCCGCACACATGGTGCCCACCGAGTGCTGATAACAAAATTCCAGGAGTTCTCCAGGGTAATGAATATATTTTTCAAGGACCCAACCCCAGTTTCTCTCTCCGTCTCGCCATGCAAAAACGGCACGACATCAAATAATTTCTGCCACCCTAGCAGCAACTGAGATCGCGTCTACATAAAATACAAAAAGAACAGCCACGAGTCAGATGCTTCTACAGGTATTGGTTTGTTTTGAAAACTGACAAAAATTGTTTCCTTAAAATTCCAGGAGTTTTCCAAGAGTACGGGGAATTAGAGAGCTTTTAAAAAAGCACCGGAACATTTCTTCACGACGGAGGTCCATTGTCCTTGAGTGGACTGGATCGAGAACGGCGTTTTTGGCGCGAATTTTCAACTTAAGCAGTGTTACAACGACCGACGACGCAGGGTAAAAAGACGCGAGAGCCCAGTCGTAAACAAACTTTTTGAAGTTAAAAATTGTAAAGTTGGTTATGCATACGGCAAGAACCTGGAGCAAAAGTCAGTGTTAAAGTAATTGTAAGTAAACTATTAACTTACAAAGATTTATTGACGATTTGTTCGGTGCTTGAAGCCATTTCTTTGACAAAAAAAACTTCGCAGTTTTACAGACAAACACGCCACGCCGAAGCGGCTTATAGGCCTCCGTGACAATCACCACGACTGCATGACGTGAACATTCAGGTACGCGACATTTGCTGACAGTTTAGTTCCGGTTGGCCTCCGTAACAACAAGAATGCCAAGGCTGGATTGTTCGAAGGTGGGTTGAATTTAACCCTGGGTTAAGCAAAAATTAAAGCAGCCATTGCTTCTCTAAGGAAAAAATGACGGTTCTTATGAGAGACTCTTCAGGTTTTCCTAGGAAAAACTTGTTAATCCAAACTTTACAGCTCAAATCCGTCTCTGTAAGGTTGGAAACAATACCATGGTTTAAAATATTTAACCCTGGGTTAGCGCTAATTGGCTTTTGAACAACTGGGTCCTGGTGCTTAAGCTCTTTAGTATCACGTCCAGGGGGAGTCAAAGACTCTCATCCCTTAACAATACAGATACCGGATATAAGCGCCGGCTCCATGGGCGACATGGGTTGTAAAGGATTTAGCTTATTATTACCTGAGTTATGGAAGTCTTTGTTCTGTTAGTTAGCAGAAGGCTTTGAATGCTTGTTACTATTCTTGTTAAACTCGGACTAGCTTTTAGCTGTTTACATTCAGTTCTCAAATCCAGACAGCTTCGGCCCATCATTTTTCTTGAAACTTAGGTTAATTCTAAAAGATTTTAAGAGCCGAAATGGCTTTCCTTAGTTAACTATTAAATCGACACTGATAACAGTGAAGATCAATGTATAAAATAAACAATATATGAATAAACTCAAATATATGAAAGTTTTCTGTCATTATGCCATAATGTAAGACTATCCCTTCCTAATTGCGCTCGACAAGAAAGAATGCACTGTGGGTTATTTGCCCTGTGGCCCCTAAATGAGCAAAAAAAATTCTGAGACTCCTGTAAGGGCAGCAAAATAATAATTTCGCTGGGGCATTTCTCAGTCAGGAAAATGGTTCAAAGTTAGGTACTGACACTTGCTGGAGGTTTAGGCAAGCTTCTGTTGATTTCAGTTCGTGGCATCTTCTTTACCAAAGCTTCGACAATTTAGTGCGGATAGCTCAACATTGGGCGAGTAACAACTAATACAACTTTCTATAACGATAAATTATTCACACGTCTTGTGTTTGTTCATTGATAAATAACAGGACTTTGCAAGTATTGCACGTGCTAGAATTTCATAAAAGCTGACACGAATTCATTCATGTACCATCATCTGACCTTTCGTAAATGACTAACCATACAAGGTCTTTGAACGCACTTTTAATCTCTGATTATACTTCTAGAAATACTTAAAAAGTTTGTATATTTTTTTCAGTTTTAAACTTTGAAATTTCGAATACCAAATTTTTCAGGTTCCCGCCTTGCCATTATTCAAATATTACTTCAGATATTCTTTATTGGTTGTGAAGAAAGTTTACATGCAAAACTAGTGCAATTTCTTCAAGTTATTTTGATTATAGTAAAGTATACTGTGTGAAAGGTATAGTCATGTTATAACAATAAAATAATTTCAAACAAAACGGTGAGAAACAGTAATGTTTTTCTTGTCAATATAATTATCAGCTTCTTAGAAAAACTGGTGGAAAACGAGTGTTATATTTTAAGTTTGCTAGTGGCCTTCTCAATTCTCAATTATTTAATGTACAATAAAAATGGTGTTTTTGTAATCTTGTGTTTGTCTTTTTAGATGAAAATTGTCTTAACACTCGCTATATTAATATTTTAGTTTATTTCAGCTCCGTGAAGTTGAAATCGATGCCACCAAGTGTTTTGCGTGACAAGATTGTTTCCTGTTCGGTGACGTCATCTCCTTATATGGAGAGCGAGTGTGTCTTCATTGTTTATGTGACTGGCGGTCAGGTAATGCGATTGGTCGTTCATTAAAGGTGACCTGAAATGATTTTTTAAAACCGGAGATTTGGCACAATAAAAAAACCCGTCAAAAGAGAATAATATCTGAAAAGAAAACCTTAAACAAAAATGAAAAAGCAATAACAGCGCTCTCTTGAAACATCTCGCTAGACTCTTGAGTGCGGCCATCACTGTCAGAGAGTTTGTCTTTTTCCGATTCCGTGACTGTGTGGCTTGCCGCTCGTTAGATTTCATGACCAGAGATTTGTTTTGCTCCTAACTGCTCTCACGTGGTTATTTGATAAAGCAATCCACAACGGTCGCCACTCGCACTTGGCCCTCAGTTTTGACGTCCAGCTAACGGACGAACAGGTTTCAACTGTACCGTAAAATTTGAGTGTTGGAAAAGATGACAGGCGAAAATAAGGTTTGTATGCTATAGTACAAATTGTATTTGCCTTTATCTTGAAATGAGAAAACTCTTTTCAATATCTTTTTCATATTGAAACAAAAAGTTCCTTTACCTTAGGACATTTTTGTCATTTTAAAGAGTTAAAACAAACTTTGTTTTCATATTATGGACTGGATAAAGAAAAAGTGAAGCTACAGTATAGCGATTTTGCAATTTTATATTTTTCTTTACTCTTAAATTTGAGTCTTGGGCAGAAATTCTTTGAAGAAATTCATTTGCTTCTTTTGTGGATAAGTTTAAAATTTGAATCAAATAGCTTCAGGCAATGTTTTATTTTAACGTTTGTCGACAAATGGATTGGTTGTTGTCTTGTCATAGGCTCTCTATTTTCTTTCTTTAAGTCCATCAAGGTAATACAAATCTTTCAAAACAGATAAGGCATGTAGTGTACCGTTGTAAGAACTTTATTAATTTTCCTGTTTGAGCCGTGACAAACTTTCAAAGAGTAGAATAATTTTATTTTCGTTTTCTAAAAAAATCTGACCAGTTTGATCGAAGATCATTGCCAATGATTTAAATGGACAGCATCTTACAAAAGATTGCAGATTTTTATATTTTTGCATTTTTAGTTTACTCGACTTGCGTTCTATTTCGAAACGATCTTTTCCACCAAACATAAACCAAAAGAACATTTTCAAACCAGTTTCGCTTTTTAAAAACAATTTAATTCATTTTAAACTTTGTTGAGTTGACCTTATCAGCAAATAAACGTTTATTAGAAATTCCCCAACCATCTGATTACAATGGAATACAATCTTGATTTTGTTTTCTTGCTTTGAAATGTAAAAATATTCCTTATTTACAAAGTAGTTTAGTTGGTACAGTGTCTATAAATACAGTTGCGTGATAGATGATAGATGGTACCGTACCAAGTTTGGCTTTCCAGAATTTGCATTTCTTGACTCATTAACTTTTTGTGTACTTTGTTTTGTTTCGTTCTGTACTTCGCAGCATGCCAGGAGCTAGTAAAAAATTTATTTATAACTGTTGAGAAGTTATTACCAAAAAACTAACAATTTTCTTTGAGAAAAACAGTTTTCAACTTCAAAATGATTAAAGAAGATGTTGTATGTCGCGTTACAATTACATTGTATTTGATCACCAATTGTTGCAAATATAAATTTATACGGGGGCGATTTTTATTTAGCCGACAGAAAAGAACGATATCTAAATTTTCGCGCGAAACAAACTTTGTCACGACAAACTTGTAGCTGCTAGAAAAGAAAAAGCATTTTTAAGTCTTGGGTTAATTTTTGCAGTCTTTTGCTGTTTAACACAAGTTTTTAATCGTCACGTAGGCAAGGAATATAGTCACGATATAAACGCATCGTTGCGTGACTCAAACAGTTGATCTTAGTTTTACCGCGGAAATGAAATATTAAATATGTTTATGTTTTTTGAAAAGTAGATTTAACTACGACTCGCCCAAACAAGGAATGTTCTATCGCTAATATTACAGGAATGTCTTTGAAATGTGATAAAATTCAAATTAAAAGCTGCCATGCAAGTTTATTTCCGTTCTCAGCAAGAAAGATAGTTCGTATCAATTATCACGTTTGTAACGCAGTTCTTCAAATGGCGTCCATCGTAGTACTTGGTTTTGGTTCGGTGGAAGCATTAGTAATGAGGGCAAAGCATATAAAGAAATGACCTTTGTAGAAATAATGGAAAGTACGCTGCCTTTGCGACATCTGTGAACCGTTAATGAAAAACAAATTGTAATTTTAAGTCAAACGAAAAAAAAGATTAACGGTTTACAAAAGAACGTGCACGGGTTTCTCCTGAGCTCTTTTAGGAAGAGAATTGAATATTAGTAACATTTTTGTCTGTAAGCTTTGAAAAACTGTAATTTAAGGTTGTTTTACATGTGTCGATGGTGATAGCATGCATGTGTCTTGTGATCGGTAGGGCAAGAGTAGAAAAAAAACATTTTTGTCAACAGTCGCACGCAGATTGTAATATTCATGAAATTTATTTATTCTAAGGTTCTCACGAAACTTGGAGACATTTTTAGGTAGAAACTATTTTCCCACAATAGACCAGTTTTTCGAATTCCTAAATGACTGTAGATTCATTTTATTCAGTCTTAGCCTCGTCTTGTTGCGTTCGACGTCAGGAGAACGCAATCATAATCTTGAGCAAGCGGAAAAAATCTCGATTTTGTGGTTGATCCAAATCGACGCCATCTTGGATTTCTCCGAGAGGGTCTGGGTGCGGGT
>JANCMA020357634.1:0-11557 GCA_024336925.2 Zoanthus solanderi | reverse complement strand
ATAAACAGTTTTGAAATGAACAAAACGTAGTATAAACGAAAACACGCTGTTTGATATGTATAGAACTAGATTCCACATATCTATTCATGTCCTAAAACATATACACCAATTCTTTGTCCTGTCAAAGTTGATTGAATATGTGTCTGAATCCGACATGTCAGACAGGTTAAACCAGCACGAACCTCGGCCCTTATACACATTTACACCAAAAAGTGGATTAAATATTTAAGTCTCTAAACTTTATTTAGCTGGATTCAGTTTAAATAATATAAAAAAACAGCAGTGAACTTGCAGAAGAAAACAAATTTTCAAAAATATGGCAAAAGAAGCAATAAAATATTACAGGGTCGGCGATTTTGCACTAGAAAATTTGAGGGTCGGTCGGGTGACCGGAACCACACATATTATTTTGTTTGGTCTAATGCAAAGTATTTCATAAATAAAGAAATCTAATTTTGATTTGCATTATCACAAAACTTTAACAGGATGATCAAGCTCGTTAGACTTGCCAAGGCCATAAATTTTCACGTTATGTCCTATGACTAAATTTTAGTGTTCCCTGAAGCGTTAATAAGGTGCCGGGAGGTGCAACCTCGTACCCAGGCTCAATTCACTGTCATCTCTACGTCAGTGAAATGAGCCTGGGTACGAGGTTGCCAGGAGGTGCAGCCTATATAATTTTTATTGCACTATTAACACTGAAATAAATAAACAGCACAGTGATATTTGAGCAATCGATATTTTGTCTTACCCATAGTAGCCAAAGTTGTTGTAGGTTGCGGATGTGCCCATGAGAGACATGGACAGACAGTCCTGTTGTGACAGGCGGTAGTGGTATCTATGATGTATAAAAAAGTACAACAAATGAGTGTATTCGTATAAAATATAATAAATCAAAGTTAAAACCCTTTTCCATAGAATGTTTAAATCTACAACACGCTGCAATCAAGATGTATTATTATTTTATTGACAATATTGTTAAAATATTCCAGTAATATTTTGAGAAGTTTAAAGAGCATAAACAGTAAACACCCAGTAACTACTAATTCAAACTGCCATGCATTGGTCTGTTTTTGACATGCCCTCGAAAAGGCGTTTTGTAACAATAAAATCATAGTTTGAGCATTTTCTTCATGCAAAATGGGTAGTATTTGCTGTGCAAAAAAGCTTTTCCCCATTGGAAGCCCTTTGTATATTTTTAAGAAGTAGGTGGTCCTCTGACTTAAAAGACGCTATCCCTAGTGAACTCTCCTATGTATTGTTTACAAAGTAGTTATGCAATGCTTTCAGCAATAAATTAATGCTCAGTTCTGAAGTATGAAATTCAAATACAAGTAAGAAATGGAGTGAAATCAAAAGATTTACTTTTTAATACAATCTGCTCAAATAAAAAAAAAATGTCCAACAGTTTCAAAAATGTATGTTTTCTAAAATACAAAATTGCTCATCAGTTCTTACCCAAGATTATCAAACTAACCGGAAAGCTAACCTGAAAAACATGAGCTAGATTGTCGAAAAGTCTGAAAATATATTACAAAGTGCAAAATATATTTAACATGAAAAACATTTAGTGATATTACGAGCAAAAAATGTCATAAATGGAATGCTGCATCGGTGTTTTTATAGAAACAGTTTTACAAGTAGTTAAATTTTACACCGTAGTGAATGATTTTAAAAAACTGACGTTTCGGACTGTAGTCATTCGTCGGAGTCAAAAGGTTGAAAGCACTTTTTTAGCTCAAACTTCAACTGTACAACGCGATTTACTCTCTTCAATTCAAACTGATGCTAGTCAATTGCTTTCAATTGTTTGACTTCGGCATCTGTAACTTGCTGGTTTCTGCCACGTTTACTAAAATTCATTTCAATAAAAAAATTGGCAGTTCTTCGTATTTTTGTTCCATGCTTTTCAATTTTTATCGAGAAAACCTTTTAGCTTGGTTGTCGGTACGCACGTACCTACCACCACTGGCGGGAACATAGCTCGCGCGTGCTTTTCATGGCGGGAAAGCAGAGTAGAATACTACCTGTTACATACTGCAGAATATGCAATAGCTTTCCTTGCTTCTAATTGGCTGTATTTTTTAGCATGGGATAAAAACAGGTAATCTATTGAGTATGAAAGATCCTATCCACATTGGACTTTACTAGCGTATTGTTTACGAAATTTCTGTGGAGATTGCCGCTTCAAAGAGTCAACTCGACATTTAATTTCAGCACACTGGCATATGAGAAACATCTTCAAGAACTCACAGTCGTTTCAGCGCTCATGCTCCGAAGAATGCTTTAAAGTAGTTAACAAAGCTTCAATTTATTACGTTCAATAATTCAAGAAGCGCTGTGCATCCGTTGGAAAAAGCCTACGCCTAAATACTTTGATATAAAACCCGCCCTTTGATTTCTAATTCATCCCATATCGCCTATTATGCTTCTAATGTTAATTAATGTTTTGTTTCTTTATATAAAGAATACAAGTCATTCCTTTCTGCATTTCGTAAATCGTACGCAGTGTTTATTTCCCATTGTTTTGTCTGGGCCTTTGGAATGAAGCGTTTGTTTGACTGTTTGCCCGCGAAATACACATTGCACATGATTGTTAAGCTAGCTTATTTTTATTAGAGCAATGACAACGGTGTTTGAAAATATTTTTCTCCTATAACTTTTTCCAGTTTGAGATGATTGATTATAAATTTCTATCTTTTACTTTGAACAAGATATAGGGAAAACACCATTTTAAATAACCTTCGTTCTCAACAGCCAAAAAAATCTGAAAGTGTTCATTGTCTGACGTTTACATTCATTTATGTTGTTCTCAGAATTTCAAAAGTGAGCTTTTCGCTAAAGTAGGTGGTCATCCTAACATCCATCTTTGGAGAGTTATAATTAATGCAATAATTGTTCTTTGCCGTTCTTGTCTCCTTAGTTGATAGAAAACGTCTGGGATCTTACGAATTAGGTAAAGCGCTGCCGCTCACACGCAAAAGTGTATAGCATGAGAAGTGGATTATTAAACGTAGTTTATAGAAAACAAAGACGTCTGGGATCTTACCAATTACGTAAAGCGTTGAAGCGTACACGCTAAAGTGTACAGTATGAGAAGTGGACTATTAGACGTAGTTGATAGAAAACAAAGACGTCTGGGATCTTACCAATTACGTAAAGCGTTGAAGCGTACACTTTAAAGTGTACAGTATGAGAAGTTGATTATTAGACGTAGTTGATAGAAAACAAAGACGTCCGGGATCTTACCAACTTCTTGAAGCGCGTACACACAGAAATATACAGTTTGAGTTATGAGTTACTTAGCGCAATCAATGCAAACAAAGAAGTTAGAGTTTTTGTTATTGATCCATACACGCCAAAAGAGAAAGAGTATGAGATATGGTTGATTGAGAGATATAAAACATACGTCAGAGATGTTATCAACCAGCTCCGGGGCCGCGGTTCTTCAAAACTCCGATTAACTTAATCCTGGATTAAGACAAAATTCAAAGGATAATTTTTTCATAAGTAAAGCTTTGTGATGCTTATAAAATACTGTTCAGTTTTACCAATAAAAAAACATGTCAACTCCAAATTCCAGCCCAAAGCAAGATATAGAAGGTAGGAAACAGGAACATGGATTAAAAATTTAACCCTGGGTTAACACTAATCGGGTTTTGAAGAACCAGGCCCCAGTTGATAACATAAGAGATGTTATCAACTGGAGCAGGTATTTAATTTTAGTTGTCTTATTTGTAAAGTCTTAAAGTAAGTCTTCTATATACTGCATTCCTGACAGTTCATAATCGTAACACATTATACCAGTAGCAGTGTTCAGTATTTGCATTACTCTGATATCATGATCACAACTTTCTTATACCTTCAGTGAGACAAGCACACTTTGTGCTACAGATTGCTTTTTATTGCAAATGAATCTTGGACTCAACGATAACTCAAAATGCAAATTGATTTTTTTCACTTTTTAAAAAGTAAAAATTAGTTCTACACAATCTGTGGAATTAAGACCATGCACGCGAGTTTGAAACTCTGTAATTTGCCAACCAACAGTTTTAGGAAATACAGGACGAATGCTAGTCCGCAACAATGCATCTTGAATCTAGAATCAAGATTAGAAAGTGATAAAGTCATGCAAGAAGAAACAACATTTACGCACTATTTCGTCGTTTATTACAACAACATCGTCAGGCAATGATTAGAAATTGAAAATGATCAAGTACGGATTCGTACGGATTCTTTAGTATACATTCGTCCTGTGGTATGTATTATTACATATCATAGATTATTTGTATTCTGCATATCTTACACAAACTAAAAACTTTCAACTTTCAAAATTATCAGTTCTTTTTTATGCATCTAAGTGTAAAAAAAAAATATGTACGAATAAAGCATATGGCCTGCAAAATTCAATTAACAGGCACTGTTGACAAAATTGGAGGGTAGAAGCGGAGTATTAAATATTGAATATCGATTTGAAAAAGCTAAGGACTACGGAATATTTCATTCGGAAAATAGGGAATATGAAATATTTTATATTTCTTGAAAGAGATCTAAGAAATGGGAACATTCAAAGGCGAAAAACGAACGGAATACGGAATATTTAAAGTTAAAATATTCTGTTTCTACCCCCAAGACAAAAGCTAAAAATTCTATTTTAGTGATGCAGTTTCATTTTTGTGTTGTTTCTTACGAGCCTTTAGCTCTTAACACAACTATATTATTTAGCAAACACTTAAAAATATTAAAATTTAATGTCGCAAAGCATGGCTTTTTATTGCTTCTTGTTGCTGTCAATTATCCCGCCAGTACAGTCCACAAAAAAAATTATTAATATTTAAATGGCTGATACGTAGAAACGCAAATTTCAATGACAAATATTTATATTTATCTGACTGTTTGCTCACGAATTTTACCAGAGATTTCTCTCGTCAAAATGTCCTGTGACGAGAAACTTTTAACTAACTGGCTCTATTGGTAACAACGCTAATAAATAAAGAACAAAAATTTAAGACCACTCGAATATTTGTCGTTTTTTAAAAGCTTTATAAAAGCTTTGTTTCGCGAACAGAGTTTCGTAATTATTAGGAAAAACAAACAAATATTTTTGCTAATATAGTATTGGTCTAAATATGGATTTTGGTTTTGGTTTTGTTGGATAAGCAAAGAAGCAAGGATTCGAGTATTTTTTAACCAGAGTTAATGTTGATGTGCGGAATTATCTTACCTTGGGCGAAAACGAAAACATTTTTTGTCGAAACAAAAACTAAAGTTGATAGAACCCACGCAAAAAAATTGTTTCGTTTGAGCTTTGTCATCATTTCTTCAAACTGCAATGAACTCTGTTGATTAAAACAAACATCAAGTAAAATTCATTTGCATTCCGATAAGAATCATTATTAATTGTTTAAAGTAAAGCGGAGAGCTTATGTTTATAGCCATGGTTTTGCCATACAGTACAGGACAAATCGTAAGGAACAGAAAGTTAAGAAAACTTCATTGTAACACTTCCGAAAATAAACTATTAGTGTGGGAAATAGCGATTACACAGTTAATACAAGTTCCGTTTTGTTTTAACAAAGTGAATACACTTTACCTTTTGGGTCTGAAAACAACTCACTATATACTGCTTTTTAGCTTTTGTAGATTTCGTGGTATTTTCGATTAACTAGCCAAACGAAATGCATGGTTGGTGATTGGCACTCGTGCCAGCACCTCACCCTGTGTGCCCGGCTTTCTTCGTTGTTGACAAAGCCATACTGAAATATTGATAACAATCTGGCGGCAATGTTAACTGTAATTGTAAATCATAACTAAAGACTGAGCTAGCTAGAATTATTGTTAAGATATTTCTAAAATCAAGCTGGACATAGTTCTTGATCTTAAGATTCTGAGCAAAAGAAAACTGAAAAAGAAGACAAGATATATTTCATCAAGAAGAATGGCAGAACCGTTATTGAAAAGAATAATATAAATATTATAACAGCGAACTCGTTAGTACCTAGAGTTTTCTATTATGTTACTTTAGCATGATTGTTACCATGACGACTCACTTTTCCAGCTGTTTTCGTCTGTCTCAAAATGAACCCAATCGCTTACTGTTTTCGTTGATTATTTCGTGTTTTATAGTTTCCGCCGAAATTTCAGGTGTTTCTTGGTTTGTTTGTAATACTTGAAGCGCCTTTTAAAACTTATTGAACTGCGAGGTGAATCCGTTAGCATAGACCCTCTCCTCCGTAGGATAATTTGTAAAAATAGTTTCTCTCAAGTTGTATTTCTAGGAGTTTGAGAGTACACTATTGCATTTTATAGGCATTTAAAAATAAACTTGAAGTGTTCTCAAGCACCGCTCTAACTATTTGAATCTTATCATCTAACATTTACCGAGCTATAATTCTTAATGATCTAATTAGACCAGAAAAAAAAAGCTTGATTGATGATTTTTTTCCCTTGTCATAAAAATTTGTAGGCCCGAGCCTAAAAAGGCCTAATGGCTGGCTGAGCCATTGGT
Organism: Zoanthus solanderi; assembly: GCA_024336925.2. Classification (NCBI taxonomy): domain Eukaryota; kingdom Metazoa; phylum Cnidaria; class Anthozoa; order Zoantharia; family Zoanthidae; genus Zoanthus; species Zoanthus solanderi. The sequence goes on along the minus strand of JANCMA020357634.1, from coordinate 5,049 downwards.
TCAAATGTTTTGTCACTAAGCAGCCTGCATTTAGTTTAGCAATATTTTGTTTCACTCATACTCAAGAAACACCTCAGGCCATTAAAAGTTCAAAAGAGAATCAAAAGTCTCAAGAGACGACTCGCAGATACTGCACACAATTACAAGTAAAAGTACAATTCAGACCAAAACCAACCTCCACCACACACAAGTCGTTTAAGATTCCAGTCAAAAAGTGAGAGTGTTTTCCCAGATTTCCCTCTGCTTTTCTCATGCACTTCGACTTTAAATTTTCGAAGGAATATGCATTAATATAGCAAACAATTAAACCAATTCCCCAAACGGATCAAAGAATCGAACTCAAGATTACTTAAACAGCAAAACGAAGGAGAACCAGTTCCGTTATTATTAGTAAACATTGCGGATCGAGACACTTTATATAGAAACCAACCGCTCAAAGCAGGCTGGAGGATTTAAAACAATAGCCATTGTTGCACAAAATTTTGTGCAAACGATAAAGTCCGGGAGCTAAACTCACTGCTACTCCAACGGAGTATCTGTGAGTCAAAAAGGTCACTAACCGTTTTCTTTTTTTTAATTTCGCTTCCTTTTTGAGGGCGTTGGTCCATCTTCAAAACAACACTCTTAATAAGATGAAAAAAAACTTCAACCATAAGTTTTAATTACGCTTCGTAATTACTCCTTACGCCCTTAAGATAAAAAATAAAACATGTTTTCCATGCCTTCACAGCCTGGTGAAAACCGAGGCAAACGTTTGGGAGAATTCGAGGGCATGCAGGTCATTTAAAACCTGAGACAAATTTAAGGGTTTTCACGTGCTCGAGAATTCTCACAAACTTTTGCCGAGGTTTTGAAGACACGGAGAACTAGAACATGATTATTTATTTTCTGACTTGGCAAGAAAGAAGACGACATACAAAGCGCGTGTGTATAGTTTAATTTCTTTCATGAAACCGAAAATTCTCACAACTTGGAGACAGCAAATCACATCGCTCACATCATATTCGTGCTTCATAGCGCTATGAAAACACACTTGTTGACCCATCAAAACGCTCGTTTTATCCAATTTATTTTATAATAGGTTATATATTAAAAAACTATGCACGTTTAAACTCTTAATGTAGATACAACGTGTATGTTTTACGTTGTTTATACAACATTTTTGTTCAATTAATGGTAAAATTGATTGGCTTGTCACAGCTCAAAAACAATGTTCACCGGCTTGATTTGAACTCATCCACGTGACAAAATCTAGCCAATGAGAGCGCGCATTCGAGTCGAAAATGCACTAGCTATATAACAGTTGAAAATATTTTACATACAATGACTCGTCTTCAAAACATAGGATGTATACACTATTATTTTTCCCTAGATTGCCGACTTTCATATCTTGGGGTCTGGGCTCATATAAATTCTCATAACTGTAAGATAAAACCTATTTAGAAAGGCAGACCACGTTCTAAATAAAATCTCAAAATTTGATTTTGATCAGATCAACAGTGAACGTTTTACAGGTGTTTTTGAAAATGATAGATGATCTTCGAAAGAAATGTATTGCTTTCGGACACTTGTGCAGACTTGTCCGAAACCCATACGTTTCTTTGGAAATTATTGTATTTTAAAACAACTGTAAATCGTTAACTATTGATCCTTTTAACACCCAACTTTGGGATTTTTCTATTTACAGTGGGGTATAATTCTCTATATAGGTCTTATTTTGCAAATATGAGAATTAAAAGAGATGTTTCCCCAGGCCAGGCCCTCACGATATACAAGGCGGCAATGTTTAGTTATTGGTTGTGCTAAAAAACATTAAAAGTGAGATGACTCACGGATACTGTGCACGAGTACAGCAAAATGTCAGAGCAAATCTAGGGGCACAAAGCAGGCTGGAGGATCTTTGATAATAGCAATTGTACATGTTGCACAAAACTTATACAGATGAGAAAGTCCCAACTATAACTCACTGCAACTTCGACGGAGCATCCGCGAGTTAAAAATGAAATGATTGTTTTCGGTTATTATATTAAATTTGGGCGAAGGTGGCAGGCACAGTTGGTAAGATCTCTGCCTTCTAGCCACAAGGTCCCCGGTCCGATCCTCGAGATTCGAATATTTGTGCGGCCTCCTTTTCCGCCTAACCTAACTCAGCTTTCCATCCTTCCAGGGTAGGTAAATGAGTATCAGCGTTTGCAGGGAACTAACCTGCGATGGACTAGTGTCCCATCCAGGGAGAGCGATCAAAGACTCTCATCCGCTTAACATTACAGAAATCGGAGATAAGCGTCGGCTGCATTGGCCACTTGGCTTGTAAAAGATTTAGCTTTTTATTATTAAAATTTGAGGCTCTTCAAGAAAATTTAGGGGCTTTAATTAGTTTTAAAATTCCCCCCTCCCACAGGCCCTACAACGTTGTATCTCGCGTTCGCTTCAGAAAGCAGTCGCAATTTAAATCCTAGTCCGCCGTCCCTGCATATTCGAATAGTTTCCAAAATCTACGCTTTTCTATAAGTTGTTCGGCAACTTTGGAGCAACTTTGCTTTTTTCAGCAACCATTTTGGGCAACTCGATTATTTTTCAATTTATACTAAAATGTGTTTAGATCTTTTAAAAGCCTTAACGCATTTAGATGAAAATTCTTACACATATACATTTTCTCATATCAACGAATTTCCTATCAAGTTTCAGTTTGCAATTGGTTGTTGGGGCTATCTTTGAAATAAGATTTGACGAGCGGTCAACGTTGTTTGAGCACGATTTTAAAATGGCGGCCAATTCCAGGAGCTCTAGCGATAATTCTAACTCTGAAAACCCTAAAAACCAAAGATTATTCACCCAATTATGCTGCAAAGTCTATTCTTATAGTGTGCAGTTATCATTCCAAACACTATTGAAGAGCTCTGTATAAAGTTTGTACCGGCACGTTATTTCGATCACAAGCCTTAAAGTTAAAATATTTGGAGGATATTACACGGTGGCGCGAACATATGAAGTTTATCTTCGAGTGGAAAAAATACGAGTGAAATCTTTTTTCCATGAGAAGCCTGATAAACTTCATATATTCAAACCAATGTGTAACTTTCTCTTTATTACATAGATGTGAGTGTTTCGAAAATAAAAAAACTAGACGAAAAACAAAGGAAAAACAAAGGAATGACGTCAGCGATATCTTCACTTGTGAGTAACCGCCGCCTGGTTAGCCTAGTTGGTAAGGCGCCAGTCTAGCGTGCGGGAAGCTCGGGTTCGATTCCCGGCCGAACCACCACTCAGGGTCTTAAAATAATTGAGGAGAAAGTGCTGTCCTTGCTCTAACATCTGCAAAGGGTAAGACCTTCGCGTCTGCTCGGATAAGTCTTTCGATCCTTCTATTGAGGGACTTAAAAGAACCCACACACTTCTGGCAAAGAGTAGGGTAGTGATCCCGGTGTTGTGGTTTGTCTCTATTCCTTTCACTGAGGGCACTTTTTATCGGCTGCAAGTTGCGCCTTAATATGTGAGCCGCTCTAGCGAACTTTCTAAGACCCTCAACTGTCTGACCCTGTATATACTTGTAAACAGGTTCTGAAAAGCCCCATACATACATATACATAGATACAAATGGAAAATATCTCACTCGTATCCCGGATGTAGTTTCGTATGGAAAATACAAGTTGTGTATTTTTCGGTAAAACACTTATATCTATGTAATAAATGCCTTTATTACTCCTTTTATAACACAGAGGGCAAAATTACTCGGTGCTGATTGGCTCACGAGGGAGAGTTTTTTCTATAATTGAGGACAAGATTACTTGGCGCTGGTTTGCGAAAGTTGTTGTTTCTGCAACAATGGCTTCCGGTTTTTTTGCCGAATTTGACGAAAATGGTATCACAGTTTAATGGTTTCTAGTCAGAACGAAAACAGTTAATAGGAACGAATTACTGGTTAAACGTATTTCAGAAGTGAGCAGCAGCAAGAGAAGTCAGAGAAAGCGCGCGAAGTATTTTGCCCTCGATGTCATTGTGATGTGGTTGTCACGGTGACCTAAAAGCCGCTTTTTGCCTTCGTCTTGGTCTGTAAAACTGCGAAGTTGTTTTTAACAAAGGAATGGCTTCAAGCACAGTACAAATCGTCAATAAATCTTTGTAAGTTAATAGTTTACTTACAATTACTTTAACAGTGACTCTTGCTCTAGGTTCTTGCCGTATGTGTAAACAATTTTACAAATTTTAACTTTAAAAAGTTTGTTTACGACCGGGCTCTTCAAATAAATTCAGTTTTCGCGCCTTTTTACCCTGCGAGCGTCTATCGTTGTAATACGCGTTGCTTAAGTTAAAAATTCGCGCCAAAAACGCCTTTCTCGATCCAGGCCACTCACAGGAAATAGACCTCCGTCGTGAAGAAATGTTCCGGTGCTTAAGCTCTCTAATGTTCCCGAGTGAGGAAGGGAAATCTGCATGATACTCAAATTTTACAGCCTTATTTAAGTTTTTGAACGATGCATAAATTTTATCATAAAAAAAAAGTGAAGTTAAATTGTTATTCGATAATCCATTTTGTGAAATAAACAATATCCCGGGTATCTCTTTATCAAAGTTTTAAAAAAAAATTAGCAATTTTTTAGCGAAATTGTCCTGGAGCAACTTGTCGAAATGAGAATGCGTGGACAATCATTTTTTGACCTTAAAATTATCCTAGTGCATCCAAATACAATCTTTTGTTTTTATAAGAATGTCATTTTTGGTCCGAAACTGAGTGTTTTTGAATATTTTTGGGATTTTAGCGTCAAATGTTCTTAAAATGTTCTTAATTCATTCATGCATAAATGGTGTACACTGTATGTGTATCTAAGAAAATACAAGCTTTGATATTTAATATACACTGTAAATAGAGTAAAAGAAAAGATAATGTGTCCTGCAAATTATTCTTGTAACAATTCCAAGTATTTTACTCTATTTGCAAATAATGTCGCATTATTGACTAATGGCCACGAAATAATTCATCCGAGCGCAATAAGCAAACGAACGATATAACACACATTGTGGCAAATCTTAAGTCTTTAAGTGTAGCGC
>JANCMA020357527.1:0-11559 GCA_024336925.2 Zoanthus solanderi | reverse complement strand
AGTGGTGGTCCGGCTGGGAATCGAACCCGAGACCTCCCGCACAGCAGACTGGCGCCTTACCAACTGGGCTAACCAGGTGGCGGTTAAAATTATTTGGATATCAATCAGTTTTGAGTTATGTGATTGGTTCCTATGTAGCGGCAGCGTGTGGCTGATTGGTGAGATTTTTACATTCCAGCCACAAGGTTCTGCGCCTGATTATCGGTTTTTCTGACAGTTGAATAATATTGTGACCTTCGTGTCTGCTAAAACTGACTTGGCGTACCACCTTCTGAGATCGGTAAATTAATTACCTGTGTCTGTTGCCAGCTAAACTGTGATAGTCTCCTGTCAAGAGTAGGGTAAAAACACTACAGAAACGAAGGTTAGTGTGGCAGTCCCATGAGCTAAGCCAAGAGGCTTGTATAAGAACTAAGCTTTAGGCTTTGTCTTTCTATCAGCTGATCAAGAGTGCGATTTCGTACTCGGTTTTGAACTAATTCTGTTTGAATTAAACCAAGTTAGCCACTTTAGAAACGAGTTTGGGACAGCAACAAAATTAGGATCGCAAAGGCGCTTGGGATTGTTACTAGGGACAGTGACAAAAAGCTTCCGTACGAGGCGCGCAGTAAACAATGCATCTTTGTCCACGCTTATCGAGTTGTTGCTTTATCGCCTCTACACAACAGCCAACAATTACTCATGGTAATCTGATATATTTGTACACCTCAGACACTGCACTTCAAAACGACTCTGCCCCAATTAAGGATCCCAAGCGACTTTGTGATCCTCATGTTTTTCCAGTCCCAAACTCGTTTCTGCAGTGTCACTAGTGATTTCAAAATAACGTGGGACCCCTGGTACACTGTGGTAACGAAATAGGCCCAAAATCATCTATAACAATGTTAAAAACTTTCTTTTAAAGCTAAACACAACTCAAAAACTGGTAGCAAACTCTGAGTATATTAATACCTTGGAAAATTAAAGCCTAAATTAACACAGTTTAAACACTTAATAAAATAATTTTTTGGAACAAAATTGTGAAATTTCGAGTTGGTTTGAGATATAAGAATTTTGCTTGAAAATCTACAAAACTTTTATTACTTCCTGCCCCGTAAATACGTGCTTTTAATATTTACAAGTACGTTACAATTTGTTGCCATTTGAAAATGCTAACTCATTGTCGTTTCGATTCGTTCCTCGAACTCAAGAACAAAGGCACCGCGGAGGGGGAGGGGCTGGTAGGGCCGCGGCCCCACCACTTTTTGCGCTAAAAAGAAAAATAATTAAAATAAAAACACAGTTGAAACAAGTTTTTTATTCCGCCTGAAGACATGGCTGAGATCGAACATGAAGCAGCAGCGATTCAGCAACTTGACAGTTACTTAATTGTCATGAGAAACTGACGGAAAGCTTAGACGTGATTAAGATCGCAAACACATTAGCTGGACGGAATGAAAATCGTATGAAGAAACTTGGTATCTAACACGCATCCTGCTTTCTGATTGGCTACTCTACTAGAGGTCTATTTGTGATAGCCTACTAGTAGAGAAAAGATGGCGGATCAAAATAGTAATATGCCCCGTTTTGCTATAATATCAGAGGATTTCATCGATATTTTAATTTGTACATCCTTTTTCACTGATTAGTAGGTTTATACTAAAACAATTAGACCTCTCGGCCTTAGGGACTACGAATTTGAATAGTCCATTTGGCCTACGACCTCATGGGCTATTGACTCTTAGTCCATTCGTCCTCGAGGTCTAATTGTTAATTAGTATTTACCAAAACAACTGATATCCATTTTCGGGCGTTCTGATTGGCTCCCGTAACTCGCGATACCCAAGGCTATTACAGTGGAACCTTGATTTAACGAACTGCCGAGGGCCCTAGGAGATGCGTTCGTTATATCGAGAGTTCGATCGAGATGCGTTCGATCGAGATGCGTTCGTTCGAGATGCGTTCGATCGAGATGCGTTCGTTATATCGAGAGTTCGAACTGCCGAGGGACCGAGGAGATGCGTTCGTTATATTGAGAGTTCGTTAAATGGAGGTTCTTTCCCTTACTATGACTTTAGCAGGGATGAAAAATTCACTTCGTTATATCGAGGGTAAATCGATCGAGGTTCTTTCCTTTACTGTAACTTTAGCGGGGCTAAAAAATTCACTTCGTTGTATCGAGGGTAAATCGAGGTTCTTTCCTTTTTGTAACATTAGTGGGGCTGAGAAATTCACTTCGTTATATCGAGAGTTCGTTAAATGGAGGTTCGTTAAAACAAGGTTTCACTGTAGTTGATTAATTTGAGGCGGAAGTAAAATGACAGGAAGCGAGCGTGCTAAAAATAGAAAAATAGTTTATATTGTATTGTTTCTTTGAAAATAAAGTGCATTTTTATCCCATTATTTTGTAAATACCAAAAGAACTATCCCCCTCAGGGTCGATGCCTAGCGCTAGATATATCCATCATTATCATATAACCTTGCAATTTAATTTCCTGCATTCTGATTGGTTAACACGCAGTCTGTCAAAATGCGTATTTGGCCCACGGGCAGTATAAGCTTGTATTCGGACCGGTTTTCCGGATATTGATTTTCAGAAAATTTTCAAAACTCGCAAAATTACTTAAAAAACAATTTTAAGGAACTTCCAAAATTTTCCGAAAATTTCCGAAGATTTCCAAAGATTTTTAGAAAATTTTCAAAAATCCAAAAATGCATAAGAAACGGTTTTTATACATTTCCGAAGCCTTACGAAAACTATATATATGATAGAGCAAGCGACAATGTAAAAGTAAATCAAACGAAGCAGGAGTTCTTCCCGAAGAGGTGTGGAGAGGGATTTACAATAAATCCTTATCAGTGACATTTTCATACAGATGATTTGTGTTTTAAAAAAATTAACCTGTTCTCTTTTATTGCATTCTATTCCAGAAATAACCTAGATGGTATTCCACCCACGCAAGCAGCACTAGAACAGCATGTCAGAAGGGCTGTCTTCCAAGCGGGACAAGTATGGGGACAGACCTTGCTTCAAGATCCAGTGACTCTAAATCCAGCAGAGTGGGAGTGGCAGCAAGACAACAGGATCTGGTCACCGCACTGGACCACCCTTCTTCAAGCAAAGGACATTTGCAATGATCTAATCCACTGCGGCTCTAAAACAGCGTTTAGAGGGCTGTAAAAGTGCACAAAGGCAAGTTCAGCGTGTACCGCTCTATGCATGAAGTGTGGTGGCAACTGCGAATAGTAGTAAGGTCGCTCCGATGGGATGTAAAATTGCTCCGATGCGTCCGAGTAAAGAATTTTATAATTCTTCTGATTATGTTTTAGGCTCATCACAGGGTATCCCAACCATTGGTTTAGCCAGAGAGCAACCAAATGATTTTTTCTTGATCAGAAAAGACAGCACTTGCGTATTAGGAAAGAGAGTCCTGAAGGGAGGTACCAATTCACATTTCCCGGTTCAATTTTTTTTCCAAATCCCACTTTGCAATTCTCAAATCCCATTCCCATTTTTGATTTTTAACATTTTTTTCCCATTTCCAGTGACCAAATCCCAGTCCCAGTGTGGTTTGAACCCCATTTTCCCAGGGCAAAACCTGCCAATCCCAATTCCCATTTTACCCCTTCAGGGCCCCCTAAATACATCTATACATGTATGTAACTTCAAACTTTACTAGCAAAGATCACACTTTATAGTTGTCAACACTACACAGGAAGTTGGACTGTCGAATATCAACTGCAAACACTACTGAATGATTTTCTGCAGCATTAAAAATAAGCTCTTAATAAGATGGCGAATATAGGACATATATCTCTGTCTGTGCGTTAGAAAAAAATTCACAACTCGAATTTTACTGAAAAAATTTGAGTTGTGCATGTCAAAATTTTACAAAACTCGAATTTTTGCAGTAAAATTTGAGTTGTTTTAAAATTTTCTCACACACAACTCAAATTTTGCAGTAAAATTCGAGTTGTGAATTTTATTCTAACGCATAGACAGGTCTTTGTCCTATATGGGCCATCGTGTCTTAGACTTAGCACTTTCTCATTCATGAGTAAGTTCTTCGATTTCGTTACATTCATGCATTTTCCATTCTCACGCTAACGTAGTTTAGTTATTTAAACAGGACAAAGCTTTAAAATAATACCACCGTTTCTTTCTATTCTTGAAACAATCTTTGTTTTTCGAGATGTCTAGAATATGAATAACTAAACAACGGTAAGACGAGTAACAAATGCTTTTACAATGGTCTGTTGTGACGTTATTATAAACACACCTGAACGACGAAGCAACCACAAATTACACTTACTGACTTAGGTTTAGTAGTTATTTGTTTACTTTCCAAACATTGGTACAAGCAAAACAGTTGCACAAAAAATGAAGGACCACCCGTATTGCTTTAAGGTATGTTTTTCTGACGGAGCTTCTAAAGTTCTTTCAAAGCATTAACGCTTTAAGACAAAGTAACAGGATTCGAGTACAGTTCAGACGCCTGTTCATCGTCGCCATGCAAAACTTGTGAAGAATTTAAACCACATTTAAGACCACTTTCTAGGCGCCGCTATTTTATGACCTCTTAGCATTGTTTTCAATGCTTTCAGTTTCAATTTTAAAACATGTGTTCGATGTTAAAGTCAACTGAATAATTACCTAGCACTCATTCATTCTCTTGAAAAATACAAAACCTGAGGGTCAAAGTAACAAAATGATTACAAACTGCGTCGGTGTTACTAAAAACATTTGTTGAAAAAAATTATTTTTTTTTACATCGCAGAAAAGACAACGAAAGATTGAAATGTCTTAAAGTTGTTAATAAAGTTGTTAATAATATAGAAAGTTATGTGAAATAAATTTGGATTTTCCGCATATCAAACTTGAAAGTGTAGATTACTGATAAGCTAAAGTGACTCAAATGAAGATATCTAGGATGTAATCATGCGATAACACCAATGCAAGATCGCGCCCAAAAAAAAACTGGCTTAGCTATTCATAATTTTTTTGTCACTGTTTTGAAAAGTGCAAAACCTTTATGGCATTTATCGCACTTTTCTGCTTGAAAAAGAAAATTCACGAATTAATTTTAAACTTTCAAGGAAATTTTGTTTTAAGATTTATTTTCAAAGCTTTCTTATTTCAGTAAAAAATATATATAAGAATTAGAGCGTGAAATACCAGCTCTTCCTATCAAATTGGAGACAGCCAGACGAAAGTCGAAAGATTATCTGTATTATTGAATTCCAATCCTGAAAAGTTTGCGTGACTAATATTCAAAACAGCGAACATAACCAAATCTTTGTGCAAAAAAAATTCATATGATACGCCATTGAGAGATCACGCTAAGCTTCCGATTTTTCAATGTTTTAAAAAGGTTAAAAATCAAATTACCCGGGATTTCTACTTTCTTAGAATTCTATTTTATATAATCTTCACATTTTTGCAGCTCAAGATTTTTTAGGAAAGTTGATGATTTGACCTGGTTCCTTCCGAGCCACCGCAAGTTAGCGAACAGTCTTTCATCACCAACAAACACGACGGCTTGCAATTCTTTTAAAACAGTGATTTGAATAGGAAAAAAAAACGCTGCTCTTTTATGCACTGTTTTCGCATGCTCTAACTTACTCTAAAGTACAACGGTGATATGAGCTTAAAATAAACTGAAATTTGAAATGAAAAGTTTTTTCGTATTTCTATTTTTAGAGGCACGCTATGAAGATTTAAAAACTAAAAAGCTTCTTATTAAAATTATTTTTGGGCAAAGCTTTCTTTTAATAGATTTCAAATTCATTTTTTCTTCACTCTCTTGTTAACTTTAAACGATGTAGCCGGAGAGAAAGTCATGATCTTAATAAAACTCCTTTACAAATCATTTTCACAGTCACATAAAACCGAACATAAAGTTTTAGAATTACAAGTTTTTCTTGTAAAAATTCCGCCGAAAATTAAGTCAATTTAAGCACATCTGATGATATTCGTTAAATACTTTTTTTATAGACAATTGACTGAAAGTCGTCATTTAACCCAAACATTGTCGGATATAAAGATTTATTTATTAGAATAATTATACTATGTTATGTCATATGTGGTGAAATAAATATGAATTTATGACATGACTGGTGTAAAACCAGTCGTTTTCAAATTTTTTAAAAAATGCGGCAGCTGTCTCTAAAATTTAAAGACACAGATCCTAAGCTAATTTTATTAGTATTTATAAGAAAAGGTTTCATACAGACTTTTTTCAAACAGAAATCGTGCAAGAAATCCGTCGAAGTCGCAAATTTTTTCGTGGATGCTATCTTTACAAAGAGATTTTAATTTTTGAAATTTAAACCACTGTATTTTTACCTCTAAAAGGCTAGAATCGTAATCAACATGCTTTAAAAACTAGAGCGATTTTAAAACCTCGATGTCTATGAAATCATTCACGATTTCTTGCTCTGGAAGAATTTCGAAACACTGGCGCGTAACAATTTATTTGTAATGTTGATATAATATCTATAATTACAGCACCAAGCCAAGCCCAATCTGTGATTTTCTCTCAAGCACCGAGTAAAGTAACGATTATTCAAGCAATAGTGTTTAGATTCAACGAGTCATACTAAGACACAGTTTGCTAAACACAATTATGATGTCGGTCGCGAACATGATTCCAGTAAACAGACATGTCTGATATATAAACAGACTTACCTTGAAATACTGCAAGAATTAGAAGAATGACAAATGCCCAAAAACGAACGGAGAGAAAACCCATGGCAGCCGGGCCAAACTTCTCCGTGCAGTGTCAGTCTCTGTGTAAAGTGAAATAGCTGAGTTATTGTGACAATGGTCAACAGTTTCGTGTCGAGTTTCAGATGAAACTACCGGTATTTACACATTTCACTCCAGTAACTGCAACTTGAGCCTCCTGGATTTACTTGAGAGACATCAGCAAAGTATTTAACCTTACCCCACCCCCCACTTTTTATCGGGTGAATCCTCAAGAAAATTGGTTTATACTGATGTGATGTCAGAACTTTTTGCCAACACAGTTGACAGCAATTTATTTGGATCAAAATGACTATCCTACTTCCGTTTCTAAACTCACTTGAACCAAATGAAAAATGCCGTAACTGACCGCGTTTAAAAAGACTGTTGGTCATCTCCGTGGCACTAGGAGGTTAAAACGCGCACAAAAGTATTTTCATTTTTAAAAACCGGATGTTTGCAATTATTGTGTAACATACGACTGACGGTTTTTCTCACAATCAAGGCGGTTGATTCATAATTAATTTTCAAATCTTGAATTCCGATGTATACTATAAATGACAAATTTTCTAAAATCACTTTAAGAAAACCAGTGACAAGATGTCTTTTCAAAAAAGATGTTTCTTATTCACAAGACCAGTTTTAGACTAGGCATGTTGATATACCACAAGCCCGGAAAAGTGAAACTAAATATTTATGACATTTTTAAGCATCTCAACCGTTTTACTCTTTGAAATTTTCAAAAATGATTTTCAACCATATCGTGCTTATGAAAGGAGTTTGTTGACTGATTTAACTGTGTTGATTAAGAGGCTCGTTCGCAATTCAAGTAATTAAGGACTAGAAGTAGAAGAATACCTCACGGCCTTGCTTTAGGATCGCACGATTATTTCAAAGCTGTATTTTAATGAGAGAGTGACATCTTCTGAGGCTGTTACGCCCAAATCAATTTTGAATATACAAATATCGGCATTGACTAATTTATAAATGGAATCTTGATTATATCGACAAAAACAAAATGCTACTCGATCTTTGGTTTTAGTTGTTTTTGCAGATATCACCGATGGCGATAGCCGTCCTTGCAGTTTGTTGTTTTAACAGATTTCCCCATTGGCATTGGCAACAGTTTGAGAGATCAATGCTAATAACCTAAAATTTTATTTTTTTTTAGGGCTCTAATTCCCTCTGCGGGGTTCCGATAGCTGTTTATATCTAACAATGATTTAAGAAAGCATAGCAAATTTATAGACAACTTCGTATAATTTTAACTTTGAACAAGTTACTGTTACTGTTGATGACCCAACACAACCATTTAAAAAGAAAACTTCTTACATTATGAATTGTGCGCCTCCTTTGTTTCGAAGAACAAGCAAACAGTGAGTAGTAGATTTAAGCTCATACTCTATTAATTAGCCGCTGATGGATTTGTAATTATGCGTAAATCTCTAAATCATCCCGACCAACTAAAGATGAAGCTAAGCCAGTTTGGTCTTGTGTGTTTAATAGGTTTATGGTTTTTAGGTCAGCAAATCAAAGCCATTTTAAAAACACCAGATTGACAGATGACTGTGCAAGGAATAGACTGCTTGCACGAGTTTTCTGGCAAAAACAGCTTGAAAAACTGAGCTCCTCTGAACATTTAAAAACACCTAAATTCAAATCGTTTATGTTAAACATGATGCACTTATCAATCATTGGCAATAAGCGATTTAACTGTCAAACAGTCTGCAGATAAGCGCAGAGATGAGAGAGGCCGTGAAAACATGTGACTGTGGGAAAATTGTTGGAATTCCAAGACGGTGATCATTGTTAATGAGTCACAACTTTAAAACGACAAATATCCCTCGGTCTTTCAAATCCGTCTCAGCTGGATAGACCTCGCTTAAATTTTTTATCTTGTCTACAGCTGAGTTTATTGCTGCAGCTACAGACAGCACTGCAAGTCTTGATTGAGACCACTTCACTGAAACTTGCCAACTAGTTCTGGTGATTTTCATGTAGTTCTAGTACACTTAATTTATCATCAAGGAATTGTGTTCAAGCCACCGTATGTTTCTCATATATTTATCTGGGATATTTCATATAGTATACATTGTGCAAAAAATTGGTACAAATAGATATCCGACAAAACTAGAATGCTGGCTTTGCTGCTGAAAAAGATAGCAAAGCAGTTACTGTTCATCAGCAGAATGCCTAAATTGTGTGCAATTCTACAATTGTTTAAAGTGCAATATTTGACTATTTCCATAGGAAGTGAAATAGCGAAACTTGCTTTGCAAGTAAATCATGAACCGTTGCAACTGACCGCGGGTTTCAGTAAAACTGCCTAAGAGACGGCGAAAAAATTGTCTGTCAAGAAAAAGAGAATAATTTCCAGCAGCAAACCAGAGCAGTGTCTCGGCACTAAAAAAGGCCTTTGGCACTGTGACGAGGTGCGCCTGTTGCAGTAGTTGATAACCGGCCTACTAGCGCAAAATACTGTAAACTTGAAGGCGTTGAATAATGTGGAAATTGATAAACGACTCCATCATTACAGAGGTAAAACAGAAAAACCAACCAAGCAAGCTGCAACTGCAAGATAATAATTTTAACCGTTGGGCAAGAAGATAACAAGATGGTTTTCAGAAGGTAATTAAACGGACTACACGCTGTTTTTATAAGAACCAGTAACTTTCAGCCAAGGCTGGGCTGTTCTTAACTTTTTGGCGATTTTGTTCTTAAATTGTTCTTATCTCCTGGTAATTCCAAACAGCACTAAATATGCCGTACTGTGGAGTAGTTATACCGTAATATTGTTGCAAAACTGAACAAATTCCAAACAAAACATTACAAAATACATTATTCGCTTTTTTATAAGAACCAGTAATTTGGTCGAGACTCATTGTTCTTCATTTTTTGAATGCTTCAGTGACTTCAGTCTCAAGTTGTTCTTAATTTTGTTCTTATTTCTGTATACAGTTTGAAATGAGAAATCAAAATAAAAAGACAAGGCACTGAAAAACAATGCTGATGGTTTGTATTTTGAGGAGATGGGATCCCTGTACATTTATCCAAGATTACTGCCACCACTGTGCATTTTTTCCTTTCTCGCAGTCGTCGCTCACAGGCTGCAGAGCTCAATTTTTTTGTTACCCAACGATTTTGCAAGATTGAGTAAAGTTTCAACTAAAAACGTTTTCACCTTTTTTCAGCCTCATCCTAAGCTTGTTCTTAAATTGTTCTTAATTTTTGGGCAATCTGAACGCCATTGTTCTTATAAAGTTTGCTCTTATAGTTATAAAAAAAACGTGTATCGCAAATATACGGAACGCGTAGGAGCATCCAAGTTTTTTTCTCATTTTCAGCTGCTTTTTTAAAAAAAATGAAAGTGTTAAGAAATGTTATTATGAACTTTCATGTACACATCTCAATCTGTGTGCAAGAATTAAATAAAATTCTTATAACTGTCGGATCAAAATTTCAGCCTGGTGATTGTTCTTAGCTTGTTCTTAATTTGGGGTAAATCTCAGCCTGGGTATTCTTATAAAGTTGGTTCTTATAGAAAGAAAGCGTGTAAAGTAAACAGTTCGAGTATTTTTCTTACGTGGATGATTCCTGCAGTTACGAAGATCGGCATTAATCTTTTAAATGGAAATACCATAAGTTTACTTTAGTTAACAATTTTAAAATGCAAAATATTGGGCCTGATTGACAGCCCATGTGCGTAAAATATATTTTGTCTAAAAGCTACCAAACATATATTCTTACAATATGCTCTATAGGGAGTCAGGTTGGCGTAGTGGTAATCATTCGCGACTCCCACCTTTACGACCCAGGATTGAGCAATTGAGTCCTGGGCTCCGTACGTGGGCAATCTCAATTTGACGCCGAGATTGAGTATGGCTAAATAAGAAAATTATCCCTACAGCCAAGTTCTTCCGTCGTTTCAAAACTTTTCAAAACTTATTTGTTCTAAAGTATTACTGAGATGCGAAAATGGTAAAAAAAACAAAAAAAAAATCAGGGAAAACAGGGAAAACAACAAGTTCTTATTTCACGTTTTAATCTTTCATCAACAAACAAACATTTATGACTAGAAACAACCCTTCTCCTTTCTATATGTGCCGTTCCTTTTGAAATAACTATTAAATCCAGACTGAAAACGTACTATCTCTGCTATCTGCTAGCAACTTTGCTCATGCCTCCATACTTCACAAACCTGCCCCATTGCATGACGGGCAAATGCTAATGTTTTCGTGCGTAAAAGTCATTCTCAATCAATTGTTTACTTTTTATGCAAGTCTCAGACCATGCTAACAACCTGCACACACACAAAAAAACATCCAAATGCGTTTTTCTTTTGGTCTACATAGTAGAGCAGGTGAGACCGAGCGCATTTGCTACAAAGGTCCCTTTTCCATGAATGACAAACTGTCAGCCGATCGAGATGAGCATGCCAACAATTTTGTCAAATTTTCAGTGCCAACTGACAAAGTTTAAGCCTTTTCAGCCTTTCATGACGAGCTTTGGCAATCAGCGAATACAAAAAAGCACGATTCGATAGTATCATTTTCAATGTCTTGGCACTCAAAACCGTATTGTTGTAACTACGTGACATAAAGTAATGAATAGCACATGCGCAGAAGAACAGATTTTTTTTTATAAATTTATGTGCACATTCTTTGATTCAAATTGAATCTTTTTATGATATGATTTGTAATTCTACTTATAGTAGCACTGTTGTGTCATCTCATGGATACTGTTAATTTTCCTGAGCGTAATAGACCATTTTACAGTTCCTGAAAGGTAACCACGCTTCTACATGAAACTGAGGCTTAGGGTGACCTCACACAGTT
>JANCMA020357422.1:0-11560 GCA_024336925.2 Zoanthus solanderi | reverse complement strand
TTCGTCGAACAATTTCTCTCTAATTTTCCTTGAATTAGTGCCGAAGACAATTCGATCTCTAATCATCTCATCTTTATTTGGGAATTCACAATCTTGTGCGAGGATCTGAAGTTCAGTTATGAAGTGTTCTACAGATTCATCGGCTCCTTGAATTTTTTGATGAAATTTGTATCTAGCAAACACGGGGTTTGATCGCGGATTGACATGTTGTTCAAATTTATCATAATATGTTTTCAACTTTACCTTGTCTTCTTCGGTTATGTCTTTCCATGTATTGAAAATATCTCGCCCTTTTTGGCCACTCCAGATGAGAAGGTAGCTGCATTTTTCTGCTTCAGGTCGATTTTTTAGCGGGCCTGTAAACATGAGCTGGGCATGTTGCTTGAAACGCCGCCAATTCTCACGCAGGTTTTCGCCGTCCCAATTCATTTTCGGTACTTCCACTCCACTGAGAGCCATTTTGGTTTACTCCTGGTACCATGTAATAATCTCAAAAAGTTTCCTTATGTATATTTTTACTATTTCTTGGATTGCTTTATAACTTTTTACAAAAGAACTGAATCACACACAAGACCACACACTGCACACACCCACTCACACATGCGCACTTGTTACTCATCTCATTAAAGCGTGTAAATGATTTTTAACATAAGAAAAATGGTAGAGTTTTACACAGCTTTAAGTATCTTGTATATTCTACAATTTGACAGGAAAAAATGATATAAACTGATGAGCAAAAAAAAATTGAAATGTGATGCATGGGCAGAAAAGTGCATCACAAGAATGCAAATTGGCTTTAAAATCTCACTGCACAAACTCCACTGAATAAAAGAAAAATGTGGTCGTTAGAGTTTTCCTTAATCTGCGGTTTTAAAGATCTTTCCTTTGTCTTTTGAAATAACATGCATTTTTATGCGATCTTTGAAAGTGTTTTAAAGTTTTATTGCATAATTCATGATAGATGCACCATGCACAATACACCTTTTACAAAACACCTTTCACCGTTGTAGCAGCTGCTCACAGCGACTGTTGAAGGCCAAATTGTCACAGGCAAACAATTTTTTGCACTTGACCTTGCAGGGATACTTTACTGGTCGATTGGCAAATCACGAAACCTGGCCCAGTTGATTAGTGGTGATTTAATTGATAATAATCAAACATAAACTGAAATATAATGCAATTATAGAAACTTGTTGAATCATGCAACAATGATGATAAAAACACTATATAAACTTCAACAGGACAATGATATATTTTTAACTCACTCGTGGTTTGTACAACTGATTCTGAAAATTTAGAACTATATACTGTATTGAAAAATTACTCATGTGCAGTACGCATTGTTCTATAAACCAATCAAAAACAGTGTTCAGTTAAGCATAATTAAAAGTTATCATAATTCTAATACCCCCACATGATAGTTATGTGGTTCAGTTTGTATAGTGCCAAAACATAACAAATCAACAAATAAAGTGTCGTACAGGTAAAACATATTGCGTCAACAACTTCAAAATTCTAAAAATACATTTAACAAAACATACGTATTTAACAAAATTAATGTAATGCAGTATCACACATGCCT
This sequence comes from Zoanthus solanderi, assembly GCA_024336925.2. Lineage (NCBI taxonomy): Eukaryota > Metazoa > Cnidaria > Anthozoa > Zoantharia > Zoanthidae > Zoanthus > Zoanthus solanderi. The sequence goes on along the minus strand of JANCMA020357422.1, from coordinate 9,978 downwards.
AACAAATCTCAGAGGTTTCAAAAAGTAGCTTTTGGAAGTCCCTTTGTCATATTGTCAGCAACTATGTTCTCAGTTTGGCAATAGATAAATTTAATCTCCTTTGATACAACTTGTTCACGGACAAAGTGATGACAAATATCAATATGCTTTGTTCTATTGTGATGCTTTGCATTCTTTGCTAGTTCGATTGCTCCCTGATTATATTGTAAAGCTCATTGGACCATGTGCACGGTGTTTGTTTACAAAATGTCATCTGTATAAAATTCCCATGTTTTTACTCCTAACTCCAACCTTGGAACTTTATTTGCGCTTAAAGTTTCAGAGAATATCCCGCTTAGCCCTTTCTTTATCTGTGTGAAAAATCAAATCAATTTAAGTAAGCTAATCAAAAACAAAAGCACTTGAACTATGAAAATACTCTGATTAACAAAACAAGGGCACGCTTTCGTTTCAACACCTAAATTTCTTTTGCATTTACATTTTTCAAACTATCTTTAGCAGAAAATGCATGACAAATAGTTAACGTTTTAGAAATTCTTAATAGTTTGTTCTACAACAGCCCTGTAAAGATGCACAACAACTCTGTTTCGAATTGACACATTGTCCAATATGACTGATGGCGAATGAGGTCATATAAATAGATAAGACCCTACGTCGCGAATATTTAACAAACTGATAAAAGTTAGCCTTCATTTTTATGACAATAAAATATTGAGGTAGGATCAAAAAGCTTCAAAAGGTTTGATAGAAAAATAACTGCAATATTATCGTCTAAACTTGTTTGACCACTGTTTGTCCAACGCGGTTGAATGTTTATGGTTATGGGCACCCTAAGAGCACTCCGATGGGAACGCTAATAGCATGCATCACCGTGCCTACGCACGATCTGCGGTTAAGCACTAGGCACGCTACGTTTAATAGATACTGTACATGGTGTAGCTGATGCTCCTCTAGGCTACAAGGGTTATTTTTAATAATATCACCGTGCATACCCATGCTAAAGGCAAGCCAAGGTTGCAATTGTGTTTGCAAAAAGTCGGAATTTATGTCAAGCTCTGTGTGAAGTGACGAAACGCGAGTACAAAGTGCACGTATTAAAATTTAGTCTTTAAAGTTGGAATTACAAATATGAAACAATTAAAATGTTCAGTTGATCTTATAACCTAGGTTCGCAATTACAAACCCAACGAAATCACGATTGCCATGTGTATTTAAACCCTTGTTTTATCAGTTCTTGGAACACGCATAACTGGAGAAACAGAATTATTTAATAATTATTTGTAATAGGGTGAATAAAAACAATTTGAAACACAGGACTGGTATATCTTTATTATTGTTGTGAATTAAATGAAAAAAAGCTGTCTAGTAAAAAATGGGGAGGGACTAGTAAACCTAACTGATTACTAGTCTGAATGTCTAGTAAAAAAATCTGTGTCTATCACTGAATAATCGACCAATTCCGTAAACAACCGAACCGCAAAAACCTATACTGACATTGGACTTACACTTTTTATAACATATTTTAAAAGAAATGAAATGTCATAAAATCAAGATAAAAAATCGGATATTAGCAGTCTTAAACATCTTTTACAAGTCCATGCTACCACTCTTTGGCATTTGGGCATCTGAAAATGCCAGAAGGTACAGCTTTCTACTAAGTGTAGAAATTTCTTGTTTGGTGGGAACCAGCTGTAGCTCCCATCCAATCTTCTTTTTCCCTATGGCATTGTTGGCATCCTCAGTGCACCACACCCAGGCCACTGTGGAGGTTACTAGAAGAAGAGTATTTGGTGGAGGAGCATCTGCATGTTTTTGGGTTGGCTTCCTACAAGTGGTAAGAATAATTGCTGAGTCTAAATCTTTAGTGTAGCAACGTAGGGATGGGGGGTGAGTGTGACCTCATTGCAGCTGTAGAACCCAAATTTGGACATGGTCCATCGCAACACCTTTTCTCATATCACATCATCCTCCATGGCTTTGGGAGACACTACCAAGCTGTTTTGTTGTTGTGTGGGCATACCACGTGGCATAGATTTTGCCTGCTGCACAGTTGGTGAGGATGCAGCAGTGATTCAGTTCTTGGGCGACATGCCCCCAAAGAGCCCTGTTGGGAAAGTAGTCTTTTCCAAACCGTTGTCCACATCTTCCTGACTTGTGTCCTTTGAGACGTCTTTGCCAACCTGACAGACTGACAGGGATACCTCGATTCTAATACACCCTCGGGCCTGTACATCTGGATGTTGGAACGTCTTGCAAAGGTGTTCGCTGGGACAGTTGGCATAGTCCACAAGGTGGCTGCTAGAGGTTTGTCAGACCTCACCCTCCTCGAAGTTCAACACAACCTTGTTTTACAGTTTTGTACAAAGCATCTTCCTAAATGGCAAATGTAGTATGAATACGGTTTCCATGGTGGTGTTGTATATCTCTTGGACAATGAAATATTGTTGCATATCCATGCTTACAGTTCAACTTCATTGAGCCGCGTCCTCGTAATTTAGATTTGCTGTTGGAAGAGTTGAAAACCTCTGCAGTACCATCCTAGTGTTCCCGGCACAGCATTTGGTAGAGAAGTTGTGGATCCTGGCCCAAAAAGTTGTCAAAATCGTGGTTGTTGAAACAAAAATATGGTTCTAACGGTTCCGAACCTGGCATCTATGTGCAGCCATGCTGGTGCCCCGGTATGCCAAATGGTGGTCGAGTTGTGGGCCTCCACAATCCCCAGCCCGGTGTACCCAGTGTGACAACTGGCAGTTGAATTGCTGGCTTGTCCTGTGGGCTACTCCACAGGACAAGCCAGTTGGAGTTATTAACTCTTCCCTGACAGAAATAATAAATTGCACCCCCATGTTCTATACCTTGTCGCTGACCGTATGTCCTTGGTGTCAATTGTGCTCATACTCCCATGTTCTATGGTGGGCCATACGTCCAATCGCTCAACTCCTTTTGGGTGACTTACAAAATCACCCACAACTATTTATCACTAAGTGATTCCAGTATTGAGTCTTACATGTATGTGCCTCCTGGCACTGAGAGATTTAAGGTTAAGGTTAAGGATTCCAGTATTGTGTGGTGTGCTTGTTCTTCTGATTGTGCTTAATGTATAAAATGCATATATTCCACTGTAGCAGGCAATCTTTCTCTCTCAACTCTTGACTTTGTACATGCTTTTCAAGTGCATTGGTGTTTACTGTAAATAGAAAAATGCACTAACAATTCAAATCTGACATATAATTTTTGTTACATGTTTTTACTTCATATAGTTATGCAAGACAAGTGACACACCTGAAGGCTTTTCCCTATTTAGTGGTATGACAATCAGCATGATTACCAATCAGTCAGAAGAAAAAAGGTCAGATGAAGTGAATATCAGTTCATCTTCCTCTTCTACTGGATTATCTGCAAATGTACAGGAATTACATGATATTCTTGGTAAACAAGTTATTTCATGCAAGCCAGTTTTAATGCAACAAGTAAAGTGCTGTGACACAAACCCTAATCCAGCTAGTGAAAAGACAGATAAACTTTTACTGGAAAAAGATACAGAGCCTTTGAATGGTAAATTCTAACCTTACATTTTATAATTTATTGTTTCTGTCAGGGAAGAGTTAATAAATCCAACTTGGTATTCAGAAAGCATGAAAATTTGTACTTAGAGAACAAGTCTAAGTTTTTAAGATTATTGTAAGTACAGTAATGGAAAAATCTGACATTTAAAGAATTAGCTCTTAATCGGAGCAAGTTTAGCCCTGCCATTTACTAGTTTTAGGTTAACATGCAAAATTTGTTGGTTAGGTAAGGGCTTTTCCCAAAAGATGTGAATAGCCTCTCTGATTTTACAGTAAGTTGCAAGATGTTTGTTGACTGATATATGATGGAAAAACAATGAGACGAACATTTTTACCTGCAACCCTCTGAAGACATTAGGTATTTGTATATGTGTGAGGCCTTATCAGTTTAAAGGTGCTCATTGATACTGTCAAGGGGTCTCCCTAACAAGGTATCCAAGCCCCTTAGGGTATTAACATCCTTTGTTAAAAACCCTCACTTAACCAACATTTGCATGTCAATCAATCAATCAATCCAATTTTGATCTGCGTTTATCCCCATAAATGGGGGTGGCTGGATTGACCCCACTTTGCCAGCAATCTCTCCAATTCCCACTCCACTCTCAATTTTGCTTGAATCATGGCATCCTTTTTCTCCAAACCAACACTCTTACTCTCCTTCTCCACTTGTGTCTTCCACGTCTTCTTTGGTTGTCCTCACTTTCTCTTGCCCTTCACTTCAAACTCCAGCACTTTTCTCAAAACATGCTCATTTTCCCTTCTTAACACACGCTCGTACCATCTCATTCCATTCGTCTTTGCCATCTGAACCACTGTTTCCTTCAATCCCAACATCACCATTAGGTCCTCTGTCCTCTTTTTCTCCATCAGTTTTGCACCACACATTGCTCTCACCATTGCTTTCTTGGTCTCACTCCCATATAACATCACCGATCGCCGATCTACACAACTCCGATAAACCATTCCTTTCATCTTAAGAGAGAACCTTTTTGAGTTCAGCAACTCTTCGCATTCCTTGTACTTCACCCACCTAATTCTTGCTCTTGCTGTCACAGCTGCCTTGCAACCACCACTTGCATTCACCCAATCCCCCAAATAACAGAAACCTTTCACTGTTTCAACCTTTTGACACAACTCCTCCACTGGTTCCACTAATCCATCACCTTGCTTCTTCCATCTTGCACACACAAATTCTCTCCCCAACCCCGGGGTCACCCTTTTTACTTTTGTGCATCTTCTTTGGATCCATTTCCCACATTTCACACACAACACTGATTTTGCCATTACTCGCTTCCCACAAGTATCACATGGATCTACCTTACTTACAGAGTCTTCACCTTCTGCCCCTCTCACTACCACTTTTGTCTTCCCAAGGTTCACCTTCAGCCACTTGCTCTCTAATGCTTCCTTCCATTTCCAGAACTTCTTCCTCAGTCACTCCATCAATTCACTTATCAGAACCAAATCATCTGCCTACAACATCTCATTTATCAAACCATTTCTCACACTCTCTGTAACCACATCAACCACAATCGCAAATATCAACGGCAACAACACGAATCCCTGGTACACACCAACTTTAACCGCAAATCCTCGGACAACTCTAGCCCAACTCTGACTCTTGTCTTTGCAGCTTATACAAACTCATCGCTGCTCTCACCATTACCTCTGGTATACCTCTCTTTTTCACTGCCCACTCCAATACCTTCCTCGGGACCCTGTCAAATGCCTTTTTCAGGTCAAAGAAGCACATACAACTTCTACTTGTCTAAGTACTCCTCTTGTAACCTCAACATGAACACTGCATCTATCATTCCTTTGCCTGCCATAAAACCAAATTGCATCTCGTCCACTTTAACCATATGCCACAGTCTCCTCTCTAGCACCTTTTCTACAATCTTCATTGCATGCTCCAGCAACTTCACTCCCCTATACGCCCTGCAACTCATTGCATCCCCGGCCCTTTCCCCTTGATAATCGGTACAACACTCAGCACCCACTCATTTGGCATTCTCCTTCCATCCAACACACCCTGACACAGCTCCACCATCACACCAATCCCAATCTCCCCACTTGCCGCTATCATTTCAACACTTACTTCTGAGGGTCCAGCAGCCTTTCCTGCTTTCATTTCCTCATCGCTTTCACCAATCTTTCCGACTAACCCTCTCAACTGGCCCATCCACCAATTCTGTTATCACGTTCTGATCCCATTCATTCTCCTCGTTCATATTTTTTTCCATGAGCTATTTCCAGACTTTCCCTCTATCTATGTCACTGAAGTTCAGCCTACCCTCACTACCTCTCATGCATCTTCCTCCCTCAACATCTTTCCCATTCTTTTTCATTGACTTCACAAGCTTAAACAGCTTGTTCGGATGCTCACTCAGCTCTCTCAGCTCCCGCTCAGCCGCCTCCTTCATTGCTTTCATGACCACCTTCTTTGCCCAATTCTTCATGTTCTTGTATCTGGCCTTGTTCGCCTCAGTCCAACTTTTACACATCTCGTTATGTGCATCCTTTCTTGCTGTCTCTTCCTTCACGTCATCATTCCACCACCATATGTCCCCTTAATCTCTCCTCCCTTTCTTCTTCCCACATACTTCATCACATGCCTTTAACTCCCTTTCCTTAAAACATTCCACAAGTCCAGTGCATCTGCGCTTACCAGCTCTCCTACGCTTCCTTCAAATCTTGCTCTTGTATTGACTTCCTTTAGTTTCCAAACCTTCCTTCTTTTAATCGCTTCCTTTCTCATCACCTTCTTCACCTTCTTCCTTACCAGATCCGTAACCATGAGCATGTGCTGAAGCTCACCTGGGATGACCTTCACATCTCTCAGATACTTTCTATTTCCCTTTCCCACCAGTACAAAGTCAATCTCTGTCCCATTTTCCCCTCTGCTGTACATCACTTTGCTCTTCTTCCCTTTTCTGAATCATGTGTTTGCCACACACAACTCTTTTTCATCACAAAACTCTAACATCTTTCCTTCCACATTTCTCTCCCCGATTCCATATTCTCCATGCACACCCTCATAACCCTCAATCCATTTACCAACATGTCCATTAAATCACCTATACCCAATACTAGCTTATCCATGCTGTGAATATCCCACTCACTCCTTAAATCATCATAAAAATGTTTTTTCTCTGCACCCGTTCTGCCACTTTCCAGATCATATACACAAATAATTCTCACCACTTCTTCCTCAAGTGCCATCATTACTGTCATCACTCTGTCACTCTTCCTTTGCACCTCCACAACCTTCTCACACAGCTCTTCCTTCACCAAAACTTCCACACCTCCAGTACCATCACTATTCCCAGACCATCACAACTTATATCTCCTAACCTTCACACCCATAATCTGCACTCCTTGTCCTCTCCACCTTACTTCTTGCAGACAACACACATCTATCCTCCTCTTCCTCAGCTCCTCATACACCTCTGTACCTCTCCCACTCATACAATGTACTCCCTAAATTCCAAGTCCACACCCTCACCACAAGCTGCTCATCAGGTTTCCCATCATTCTGCAAGCAATGCTTACATGGCCCAGGGTCAGGGGCTGAATTTTCTATTTGTGGTAAGCAAGTGTGGCCTATGGGAAGCATGCCCTTGCTTACTCCCAACCACAGTTATCGGCTGTGGGCCTAGCCTTTATCTGACCAGAGACATAACCTGCACGCTAAGGCAACAGGTGGAACTATTTAACCCATAGATGGGACCCTAACAGGTGCAACCACTTTTGGTAAAAATGAACATGGGTGCAATGGTAATTAAGGGGTAACCCTAGAGCCTCTAGAGGTTTCAGTATGTTCCCAAACATTCTTTGTCTGATCACCTTAAAAATGCAATATCAATACATTGATTAGAAATAGACTTAAATTAACAACCTAAGTTATTAAACCAAAATAGTTTAATGTAAATATTTTATAACCTAATATTTAATTCCAGTGTTTTAGTTATTTTTTAGTATATATTAATTAACATAAAAAATATTGAGAATGTTTGTTATCTTTTTTTAACCTATTGTAAAAGCACTGACACTTGAGTAGTGCTTAAATAAAACATATACAGTAATTTATTGTTATTTAACAACTAGACCTCAAGGACAAATGGACTACGAGTCAATAGACCATGAGGCCGTAGGCCGAATAGGCTATTCAGACTCTTAGTCCATGAGGCCGAGAGGTCTAATTGTTTTAGTATAAACCTACTAATCGGTCAAAAAGGATATACAAATTAAAATATCGATGAAATCCTCTGATATTATAGCAAAACCGGGCTCATTACTATTCTGATCCGCCATCTTTTCTCTACTAGTAGGCTATCACAAATAGACCTCTAGTAGAGTAACCAATCAAATTGCAGGATGCGTGTTAGACCGTTAGTTGGTTTATACTAAAATCAAGTATTTAATATTCTATTCATAATACTCTTTTTAAATAGTGATTAAAAATCTATCAAGTTTGATCCAATGATTAGTCATTGCTCTGACAATGGCTAATGCTTGAGACATTAGCTTATTGCACTATTTTCAGCAATAATAATCAAAAGTTTGCTGAAATAGTGCAAGAAAAAGATTTCTGAAGCATGTGATCAGTGCCAAAAATAGTGCAAGAGGCTGATGTCCTTTCATTAGAGTGATGACTAAATATTTCAACCTGATTTGTATTTTATCTTAAATTTCTCTTAATTCCCTTCTTGTATTTCCAATGTCAGCATATATACTTCATAAATAGTTAAAAATTCCCGGAAAGGGTTAATGATCATCATCACTAAGCTACAAAATTCCCTTTGTGTCTTGCAATAGTCTATTAAACCACTAACTCCAAATTTTAACTATAAATTAACTATAAACTCCAATTTTAAATGTCGACGACGATAAGTGTAAATCCATTTTGTTATTTACAAAAGTAACGTTGCACCATTATCGCTTTAAAAAGGTCTTGTCCAAAAGGAACTCTTTCCCAATTCTATTCGAACTTCCTAGTTTTACAGTCGATGCCAAACTGACGAGCGACTGTTTTTTGCTCCACAAGGAAATTTTACGAGAAAAGCGCGCGAGAGACATTTACTTTTTGCAATTGGTCTGTTTTCATTCAAAAAGCATACATTAACAGAGCAGTAGTGTTTATATAATCACAAAACTCATTTATTTCACAAATTTACGTTCTGTAATGTTCCTTAAACGTTTTCTTGACTGAACAGCCGACAGTTTCAACTTCGCATTGAAAGCTACACGCTGGACAACTTTGACGCACGCAGCTGAGTATTTACATTATAAATCTTCGATCATGACAAGCAAGTAAAATGGAAGAATGTCCTTTTTCCATGAAGTAAAAACACGATTCCATTAGTTGGAAAGGTAATATACAGCTTGGTTAAGGTTATGTCGCAAATATGTTTCTTATTTCACTCGTGTCTCAGGAATTTTACAAACACTTTTCCTGTTTTCGCTCCCCTGTTTTAAATTGAATACAACAGTGCGAATCGTCACTTCCTTCCAAAACACGGACCAGAAAGAGATAAACAAAACTTTGATAACGTGGGATAAGCTTCATATAAAACATGTACTTTCTAAGCAAACTTACCTTTATAAACGTTTTTAAAAATGTATGTCGTTCAAAAAAGCTCTAGTATAAGATTTTTTCTCCAGGGATGATGTTTCTCACACATCAAAGCGTCTTTTGGCTTTACGTTTATGATTCTTCCGCCGGAAACAAGATTGCCACGTAACAGAGCAAATGCAGTTGCTCAAATTTGTTTCATTCTCAACACAAACTTTTTGCCTCCTTCATGGTAACTGCAGCGTACAATAGTATCTGTGGATGAATTTCGACGAATTTTGTCAACCATTCGCTGTCCTTCTTCGCTAAGGAAAACGTGCCCTCACCTGGCGGCCACTGGATGTGACGTCACTACTCACTTCCTCCCCGAAGTGATGTTGCCTTGGTTCCCTGTTAATGGCACGACAAAAAGAATATAGCATTTGATCATTATCAGGAAATGTGATCATTGGTAATATTATGGAAGTACTAGAAATGTTTTGAATCACATGTCCCAAAAGCTTCTAATCTTTTTGTTTGCTATACTTTTTCAGTGAAAATATAAACATGTTTCTTAAAACAGTGAACAAAAGTTTAAATTTAAGGTAGATTTCAAATTCTCCCAACTTGCGTTTTTGATAAGTGAACAACAGTAGTTATAACAAGGAAGTAAAGAAAATAAATTATTTCTATTGGGTCAATGGAAACGTTTGTTTTTTCTGATATTTAGTCATGCATTCGCGGTATCGTCTACAGACTTAACACAATTTAATATAAAAAAGAATAATCCGTCTTTGGTAACAAAACAAATTGCAATAAATGACTAAATCTATTTTTGTTTATTAATTTATTTTTTTC
>JANCMA020357314.1:0-11561 GCA_024336925.2 Zoanthus solanderi | reverse complement strand
AAAAAAGCGTTCGATCAGCCCCCCACTCAAAATATCGTTCCGCCGGGCCTGAGGTAAAGAGTTTTATCCTCGCGAGTAGGAAAGCAATCAACTGATTGAGATAGTGGTCTTGAGTGATTTTGATCAGCATGAGGCCTTTTAAATGTTCACACACTTCGCCTTCCTAAGTAAGTTATGCCTCCTAATGAATCTTTCTAAAATTAAAATTACCCATAGCATGAATCCTTGGTCGATTTTGTTGGGGGATGGAAACTATGGATGTCAGGGCGTACGTGCCATGTAAGCCAGCGGTAACACTGGTGTAAAACGATTTTAATACCGTTATGAATGATCGTTGTAGTTCGCTAAGAACAACAGGACCAACTTTACTGTTTCTATCATTTCTAGCCTTCATTTGTTTGTTCTACGCTTTGCTATAACCTTTTTTCTAAAACACACGACTTAATTGTATAAGATGCTAAATCCTTAACTAAAGTTTTGTTTTAACAGGTGCTCCTTTAGGTCTAAAAAGCTTATTATATTCATCGTTTGATTGTCTTGCTTACGTTTATTAAGCGATTGTTGATAATTAATTATTAACCAGTTGCAATTACGGCAACCTGTTAATAGACTACCGGGTTAATTTACTTGCTATATTGACCATTTGATGATAAGTCTTTAAATTGTTTATTATTACAGTTAAACAGCTGGACGACAGATCTCCAAAACATATAAAAGGCTAAGAAGATTATTTCTAAATGCGACGATACGGAAGAGACAAACTGAGGGACTGCTTGAGTTGCTCTTGTTTTAACAGTCGCTTTGGAAGGGAAGAATCATTAAGTGTCATGATCTCCTAGCCTTTATATGAATTCGGATCGATGTTTTCAAATACCATGGTTCCTGGAAGCGTGCAAGTTTGCGAAATCGTCTTGAAAGGGCATGAAACTTTTCTCAACCAATTGTCGCTTTATTAACAGCTTAGCTTGTTTCACGCGGTGATTTTCCAATATGGCGGCTAGAGTTGATGTGGCTACAGTTAGCACGTGTTTGGCATTAGTCGCCGTAACAATATTCTTGCTTTTGTTTAGAAAAGAGTCAGTCTTACTTTTTCACTCAAAACGGGAAGTAGTTGGGAATTACGATAGAATATATGAAAGGTATTTTCCCAAACATTATCACGCTTCAGGGTTGCTCATTCTACCTTATGATAGAATTGTGGAACCGTTCGAAGCTTGGTTTGCTGGTGATAAAAGCATGAGCAGGATTGACTATTATTACGGTAAGCATAATCCCACATAATGCTTTTTGCTTTTATATACTAAGGACTAAGTTTTCGTTTTTTTCTCTAATCGTCTTACAACATTTTGACGTTTTATCAGAAGTTTGATGTTTTCCTTCTTGATTGCTCAATAAACGGATTACTTTTTCTTTCACTTAAGAAATAAAGCATGTTCTCCTTGCCTTCATACCCTGATGAAAACCGAGACGAACGCTGGGAGACTTCGCGAGCAAATCAGTAAAAAACCCGAGGCGTAGACGTTTTCACCTGCTCGAGAATTCTCACAAACTTCGCCGAGGTTTTAGCCAGGCTATGAAGGCACGGAGAACATATTTTATTTCTTTTTTAAATTATTGTTTTCCGTCTTACCAAAGAGAAAGACGATATACGAAGCGCGTTTGTGTAGTTTTATTTCTTTCATGAAACTGTAAATTCTCACAAATCGGAGATAGCCAACCACATTGCTCACGTAATTTTCGTGCTTCATAGCGCTATGAAAACACTCTTGTAGACCAATCAAAACGGATGTACTATCGAAATTATTTTATAATGTGTGTTTGTGTGTACATTGAGATGAAAATTCAACATCGATATTAGCTCTATTTACGATAGCGTAATGCTTGTGGGATGTGTCTTGAATGTTAAAAATCAAGTATAGATAGCACATGCGTGCTAGTAGCCAACTTGAGGCCACCAGTATTGGGGGTAGGTTACATTACGTTTTCATTTTACTTATCTTCTTTGAGAACTTGAACCTGTTAGCTACGTCATGTTGATGAGGCCAAAAAGATCGAAGCAGCTGTCCATGACTGCTAACATTCAGGTTCACTATTTTTTTATGGTAGATTTAAGGGGTAAAGTTAACAAGGCCTAATAAGATTTAAACAGCTGTCCATGGCTAATAACATTCAGGCTTACTATTATTTATGGTAGATTTAAGGGGTAACGTTAACAAGGTCTAATAAGGTCTAAACAGCTGTCCATGACTGCTAACATTCAGACTCACTATTATTTATGGTTGATTTAAGGGGTAATGTTAACAAGACCTAATATTCTATCTATTCTAATTCTATCAGTTTGCGATAGAAATTGAGAGCGAGTATTCTAATTGTTTTAGTAGAAATCTCTGAAGAAGAAACAAGAGAGCAACAATACTTTTTGTGAAAAACAATTATTGAATTTATTCAAACAGCTAATGCTGATGTAAACTATTCGGCGAGTGAAACTGTCAAATTGATACTTTAAGTTATTTTTTCTTATCTTTGAGATTTTTTAGACCATATTTTCTTGCGATTTTAGTTTTCTCTGTAATTGGTTTTTGAATAAGAGCGTTTAATTCCTTTTCCGAAACGTCTCTGAAAAGCGAGAAAGGGCCGCCATATTGAATTACTTATTTTCATTCCGCAGACGCTATCTATCACCTGATAGATAGTGAGTACGGTAACCAATCAGATTGTAGTATTTGCAATAGACAGTGAGTAGAGTTCTACTAATTTCCAAAATAACAGACGTCGGTAGCGTTTTATTTATAAAAACAATTACAGCCAATGTCAAAAGACTACAAGCCTTGTGTACTATAGTACTAGATACTTGCAGCAGTTACAAAATAGGTGATAAACCCCGTTGGCTGTATTATCCCTTACAACTACTGTGGAGCATATGCTGTGTTTACTTATCTTTCCACCTACCCCCACAAGTGTTACCACCTTTTAAGGTTTTGCTGTTCTTGATCAGAAATCTCTTGTGGGAATCTGAACTACATTAGCTATGCCATGCTGATAAGGCCGTGCCCAGCGTTTTACCGTCTATCAAAACAGCTGTCCTAGTGTCACTGAAATCCGTGTACAACTTTCTGTATCGTTGGATCCGGGCCGGGCCAAGTCAACCAAATATAATAATGTAATAAATTAAGTATAAGAAAAATTGACAAACAACGACAATAAATTCTGGCAGCTATATTTTGATCGGCCACACCGATCTTCATTAGATTAAGTCACTGAAAAACATAGCCGAGGATGCTAGCCCGTCGAGTGTAAACTCTGAAGTTTTACTCCTAGCGAAACGTAAGCCGTCAGGGGTAAGCCATGAACTCTGCGGACGTTTAACTGAAAAAAAAAAACAGCCCTTCAGGCTTCACGGCTGCCTAAAACTTAGACTCTTGAATGATTTTGGAATCTATCTAAGGTAATCTTTGTTAACAACAAGATCTTACAGCGTTTTTTATGGCTGCAAGTATTTAATTCTTGCATATACGTTCTATCTGTGCGTGTGATTAGCTTTCAAACCATCCCCAACATTTCAGGTATGGACAAGACCATACAAAGAGGAGATGTAGGACGTTATGGAGCCCTGTTCAAAATTGTGCCAATGCACTTGGGAATGTCACCCTCGGACAATGATCACATCAGCTGCTGGTATAAACCCGTACCTCGATGGATGTCACATGCTGGTCAGAGTGTCATACCAACTGATCTCTCGGAGTTTAAAGTAAGTATCAAAATGGATTTGCAGACTATTTTTAATTTTCCATCAAAATAAGAAAAGAACTGACAAAAATAAAAGCCAGCAAAAAAGAAATGGCAAGAAGAAAAGTAAAAATCCATGCTTTATTGTACTCCGTATTGATAACAATCATGCCATTGACAATGATGTGTTTAGTGTTAAGTCGAAACGGCTTTGTTTTTGTAGAATTGATCTTAAAGCCTTCTGATTTGGACATTCTGTTTAATAAACCTGCCATCTGTTGTATATCTGGTCTTTTTTGCTTGATATTACGGCTATGTCATCTGCAAAATCGTCTAGCTTAGTATTGAAATTTCATTGAATGCAAGATTTTTCATAAGCTGTTGTGCAAATGAAGAACAATTTTAGTCCGAAACCGGACGAAATTTGAAATCAAAATTTTTTTCAAAAGGACGACTGAAAAGCAGACTTAACATGTCTCAAAATTTAAATTGATATGTGTCGTCTATTTGAATTTTTTTTCAATTCACTTTTGAAGCTGTTTGATATTTTTGAAGTTTTATTTGGTTCACAATTCAACTTTTGCTTACATCAATGTTCAGTCCATAAAGGTTCTAGGCTCAAATGTTCCAAAGGGTTCTAGGCTCAATATTCAATATATTACCTAAACAGAAATGATTTCCAGAAAGTTAACTTCATACAGTTCTCAAAAATGTCTACTCTCACTCGATTCTTTCTCTGCTGGGGGTGTCTAATCACGTGAGCCGAATCTCGTGCCCTTTACAACGGAAGTAAAGTGTCCCTCTTCCGGTTCTCGTACAGAAGCACAATAAAATTTACAATACAAATCCTACACCCTCTAGATTATTACTTGACTTGTTTCTTTGTTTGACTGCTTGTGTGAGTTTTCACTTGACTCCTTTCACACTAATCCGTAATCGTGTTGTGTCCACCTGCATCTTCTTTTCCTTTGTTTGCCACAGTTACTTAGTTTGTTCTTTTAAATCTTTTTCGCAGCTTTCTGGTGAAGAAGTCCATCGCGGTCGTCCTTGTATAAAGCTTATTAGACAATTCACAGCATTTAACAAAACAAACAATTATACTCTATATGTAACAAAATCCAAACCCCACAAGCCTTTGCGGTACGAAATGGTTGGATATGACGATATGTTGACGTCACACTATGACCACTATATTTTGGATTACATCACGTTTGAGCCATGGAGTTTCAATGTCTCTCTGTTTACCTTTCCACAAAGTAAGTAAAACAGGAATGTTAGGTATAGAGTTAGGAAGCATTCTTGTATTACAATCACAAATGTGAACAACTCTAGTAACCGCTTTCTTTTCTGTTAATAACCTATTAATCCTTATCATTAGTGAAACTCGGATTACATGACGAATCTTAGCCAAAGCCCGGCTTGGTGGAATGAAATAATGTCGCAATTAGAGGTTAATGGAGAGATTGGGGGCGTTTTCCATCCACTGAAAAATCTCGGTTTGAATTTCCGGAAATGTCGAGGTCCAATGGAATACGACAATCCGAAATGTCACGTGGTCGTGTACATGCCGCGTATTTTCAAAGGATGATATGTTAAACTTTTCCACACGAAAGCTATAATGATAAAACGTAGATATTGCTGAAAAGACGATGTTATCGTCGTCATCTTCTACAATCCTATAAAACTCACTACGTTTTAAAATCTCGTTGATGAACAACAACTGCAGTGCCGCCATTGCAAACGCGCGCGCCAAGATCCTTGAAATGAGTCTAGTACAAAAAAATAAATGGAACACATTTGTTCCGAATGGAAATTTTCGGAACAAAAATTTTGAAATTTCTGGATATTTTTGGTAAATTAAACAACCATTGATTCGGTCAATGATCAGGTCACCTGGAGGAAAACCTGAGCACGAATCCTAGTGGCTCCTATATGATAATCATATATGTTACCAAGAAAACGAAGCTCGCACCTTTCCAAGTTTCACATAAATTAGGATTACTGAGAATAACATGGGGAGTAACTGCAGAATATCCGCCAAGACCCTGCCATTTAAGAGCGCATTTATTTTTAGAGAACGACAGATGCGCAGGAATAAATTACCGACAGTGGCAGGGTATTCTGCAGCTAAAAGTAACTGCAACAATAACTTATCAAGTCTGGAAGATCATTTTATAATTTTTGCTTCTCAGAGACCTGGTGCTCTAAAAAGGCAAAGAAAATCAGATCAACTTACGTTATGAATCCGATGTCAGAATTCATGCATTTTCATCATGCCAACGACAGCGAGACGGAGCGGTCGTACGACAGATTTAAAAAGAAACACAACAAACACTACGATAGCCAAATAGAGCACGAGAAAAGAAAACATATCTTTAAACACAACGTCAGGTAACAGCAACAAGAAAACCTTAAACAATAGTTTAATATCATCATTATAAATTTGATCACCATTATATTTTATATATTTGAGACCGGAGGCCTTCTTAGATCCGAAATGCCGTTCGTTTGAGACATGGTTTGGCTGTTGTTTTTTTTGTCAGTCCGTAGTTTTACTTGTCTTACTCGTTTGTGGTAAGATATTCTTCTAAAATTTGAAGTCAAGAACGAGGCTAGTAGGGCTAATTTCAATGTAGACAAAAAAACATCAAAACCGCCACCTTTTTTTCATAGGGTCTATATGTTGTTTGAGTCGGCGACATTTATATCTATAGACCACGCATTGCGGCTTAAAAATATAGGGCTTAACCTCTCGTATTTTGAGATCTTCATAAATAATTTGCTAGTGTCCGGTTTTTCTTTAAAGTATTTTTCTTTGAACTGAGATAAAGTTTTCGAGTCAATCAAGTTTTCCGGGATGGTGTTTACGTTTACAAAATACTTTTTAACGCGGCCACATTCCTTTAAAGATTGGGACTAGGTGCTAGAAGGTCTGTAAGCCCTGTCTAACATGGTGGTTAATAGTTATTTTGTACAGAGCACCCATGAGGTTAAAGTTAAAATGAGTCTATGAGTTGTGAGTCAATAATCAAAATATTTTTAAATATTTTGACTCACAAGTTAAAATCTGTAAAATATTTTAAGTTAAAGTTTTAATATTTTAAGTTCAATATTTTGACTCACAAGCTAAGAGTCAGGTTATGGTCTCCGTTCGGGAGGAGATAAGACATACAGGCATGTGCCTAATACTAAGCGTTTTTCTGAGTTTATTACGTTTAAATATCTGTAAGCTCCACTGTTATCCAATTTTGTAACTGCGAAAGTGGTAAATAAACAATCTAGCGATTAAATCATAAATTTTTTCCAAGTGTTTTAATATTAAATTGTATTACAAAGTAAGAAAAGACATTATAGGCAATTTTAGGTTAAAAAGAAAGAAAAGAAAAAAACTAAAATAAAAAAGGTCAGTACGGTCCTCGAACTAGGTCCGTGCACACGAAAGTCAAAAGTTCTACCACGGAGCCACGCCCGGAGGACACTTTCACTTCCGTCTAAGGTCCAAAATTTTCATCCACAAATTTCGGTTTACAACCACCTCCGTCAATATTTCACCTCCACGATACTCATTCATTGCTTGCGCAAGCGCGCGCATGAATGAGCTAAAAAGAGAACCTAGCCATTTGTCTCAATTTCCATGGTAAATCGTAGAGACGCATGCAACTGGTTTAAAGCCTCCAGAAACCTTTGTGTATAGGCGAGAACTTTCTGACGTCATTGTTTATTATCTGCCTCATTTGCATACAACTTTGGGTAGCGAAAGAACAAACAAAATAAGATTTGAGTCTAAAACTTGAGAAAGCTTGTCAAGTGAACAGAGAGATAAAATCTTTGACTCTATGCATACAGTTTCTAAAATGAAATTGCAGTTCAAAAATACTCAAAACAGCTGGGTTGCAAAATTGTTAATGAAGCATACATTCTCTGTAAAATGTCTATCATATATATCACAGAAACATTGTTTAGCTTATCGCTCTTAAATTTTCAAATGAAGTGCTTCAGTTTTTGTAACCATGTTAGAAACTGGCGTCTATGGACCCCGATAAGAAATTTATCTTGCCAAACTTTCAGCATTATTTTTTCTTACCTTTTTCTTAATTTTTACGCGATTTTCATCCTGCGTCAGTTTATAACAGTTGGTTGTATAAAAAGGGTGCAGAACATTGATTATAAAACTTATATGTAGTATCATTTGATGTAAATTTCCCATTTGAAACTAATAGATATAAACTTATGGAACGAATCTCGTTAATTTGTCACTAGGTTTATCAACTCCAAAAATCGCCAGCATTTGAAGTTTAAACTGAACACGAACCACTTCGCTGACATGATGGAGAGCGAACTGCAAACACAAAATGGTCTCTTGCATCACAAGGAAGCTGATACGAAAACGAAGAAAATGAAAACAAGCCATTTGATTAAAAACATTTCTCTCCCTCTTAGTTTAGATTGGAGAGACTACGGTAAGACGTCGCCTCTTGTGATGTCTATCATTTTGAAACTAATATGATAATTAATTATGATGATTTTAGCGATATGCTTGTGGGATGTGAACGGAAAGATAACTCGCAGTATAGAAAGAACATGATCACTGGTATTATTTTTGGTAGATTTAAGGGGGGAACTCCCGGTATCAACTAGTTCTTGGCGCTCATTTTAATTGCTGCACATAACTAGTACGCGCGTGCGCCATCATTTCTTGTGATAATCGTCCATTACTCACCTCACAAGGATTAATATTTTGCTGTAGTTTATAGTCTTATAAGAACTAACTTTATAAAAACACCCAAGCTGAGATTTGCCCAAAAATTAAGAACAAGCTAAGAACAATCACTATTAAGCCACACGTTTACGGGAGCACTTAACCACGGACAAGGCCTTTTTCCACACGTTTACGGGAGCACTTGGGCGGGCATGGTTGGCGCAGTTGGTAAGATCTCTGCCTTCCGACCACAAAGTCCCCAGTTCGATCCTGGCTCTGCCAAGATTCGAATATTTGTGTGACCTTCTTTTCTTCCTAAGCCAACTCGGCTTTCCATCCTTCTGGGGTAGGTAAATGAGTACCAGCATCTGCTGGAAGCTAACCTGCGATGGATTAGTGTCCCATCCAGGGGGAGTCAAACACTCTCATCGCTTAACACTACAGAAACCGGAAATAAGCGCCGGCTCCATGGGCCATTAGGCTCGTAAAGGATTTAGCTTAGCTAGCTTATGCAACTAAGGCAGTTTAAATATCATAAGCATTGTAGTTTCTATTTAGACTGCCTTGTCATCAGTAAACATCACATTTTTATAATAGATACCATAAAAGTCTATATTATGTAATTGTAAATATTAAAGTAAACACCAGTGTCAAAAAATGTTAAAAAAAGATAAAACTGATCATTCTTAACTAAAAATGAGATGAGATAAGTGAGCTACAAGAACAAACACAGGGAATGGTAGGCAGTTGAGCGTAAAGTTTACATTCCATTCAAGTATCTATAATTTTCAGCCACAAGGTAATATTTTTGGCTTTAATAGTTACAGCATATGGTGAGCATTTCCTCCCTAGAAGTTGAGCTTGGCATGAAATATATATGAAATCAGAATACAAATCCACATTTTCACCGCTAATTTAATATTATTACACACTTTCTAATTAAAATCTAAATGATAAATGTTTAACTATTCAGAATCTCCTAAAACTATGTCCTTTGGGACTCAAGTAGCATCTCCACCTAGTTGGTTCTCAATAGATCTCCTTTTAAAAATCGCATGCTCTTTCCTGCAGTATTGAGGTACTTGAAGCTGCAAAAGTCATTGTTTCATCTGCCCACACACAGACTAGGAAAAGGTGTGTTTCACAGTCAAACAACTATTGCTTCTTTATCAGTCAACTGCCATTTAAAACTGCAACAACTAGGGTATTTGATAAAGGGCATAAGTAATTCTCTTTTACACTACTTACACTTACGATAAATTGGTCACAAAATTGTTAACTAGGTAAATACATATAATTCTTTCACAGAAACAATCACTTCACATTAATTTACTCCGCGTTACACTGCGACCAGTGCCTCTTTTAATCTTCTGCAGGGTGAAGGCTTCCTTTCCCTCTTTTGCCCTGTAGAAGATTAATGGAGGTTTTGCTTGCAGGGTAACTCGGCATCAACATTTAGAAAAAAACAATATATTGTTCATTAAATAGTTAAAACAGTTACAAGCCTTAAACTTTGAAAAAGTCCTTAGTCCGAAGAGGAATAAAATCCATGAGTCATGCATCCAGGAAGTCACAGGGACATAAATACAGCTGTAGTAAAGAAAATTATTGCTTTTGGCTACTGTACATATGACTGGCTTAATAAAGAACTTATTGTTGTTTCCTATAGTACAGGCCTTAATTATTTTAATTTATGACCAACATTGACAATTAAACCTACTTAAAATCGCAAATCTTTTTGGTAAGTTAAAGAAAGCTGTACTTTTAAAATAATAAATTACCATTTAATAGAGTACCATTTACCATAATTGGCACAAAACTGTTTTATTACTAGATTTAATTTCATTCACCAATAAGTTTTTTTGTTTTAACATAGTACTCACATTTCCAGTCAACAAGCAAGTTGGTTAATTATTCTTTCAAAAGAGGGGTTCTTACCACAAAACACAGTGACGTTTGGGTTTCCTGCATGTATTCACTTGTCTGAGGTTATGAAGTATCCCAGTTACAAGGTAATTTGTAATCAAAATTTATATATTCTATTGTAATCATTTAACTGAAAAACGTACCTCAACAACAGCAAATTAATGTTGTTGAGGAAAAGAAATAACTTTAATAGTGGTCAAAAGAACTATTTTCATGAAGTGATGCAATTGATTCGTACAACATAAAAGTCAAAAACGTTGTTATATTATTTAACTTGACTTTGTGAATAAAGATGACTTGCTGCCAACAACAGCATTTTTATTAAGTTTTTAACAGAGCTTGCAAACAGAGCAGGGAAAGTAATTAGATATGGATATGTTCCCTAAGATGGAAAGGGTATGGAAAAGACAAGCTACTTATTAATCATTGATCTCCAATATGTTAATACTGCATTTTAATAAATCATTAATATACTACTTAAATTTTACAAATGCAGTATTGTCATGGATATTGCTATTATTATTGAAAAATGTTAAAATTCTATAAACTGATTTAGACGTTTTAAGAGAGGTTTTTGTGGACGGCTTAAAAGAACGAGCAGTATTCATATTAGTAACTTAATTGGACGTTTCTACTAAAGAGTATAGGTGAATTAAAAAAGATTAAACCTTATCTAAATTAAAAACAAAATTACAATTGATTAAGAATACATGTAGATGTTCAGCATGCCAACAACATGATGGTTAATTCTTTAATAAATCTTTACAAATATTTTCGACAATTTGGAATTTGTTTAATAAAGCAAATAGATAATGATAAAATGCAAATAAAAGGGTACATTAAAGACTGGCATTGCAAGTGGACGATGAACATAATTATGTCTTCTACCCAAGAAGGATGAGCAACTTCAAAATACCCGGCCACTATTGTACTTCATTTAACGATGCATATGATTTTAAAGAACACGTAATGGGCAGGAATAAATTACAGAGAGTGGCCGGGTATTCTAGTTGTATATTAATATAAACAGAACTGAACGTCTCAAAAGTAGTGCAGTTTCATATGGTTACTTCAATTCCAGGCGAATAAGCTGATAATAATAATAATAATAATAACTTTATTTATTCACGGTGAGAATTAAAGCTATACAGCTTGTGGGGCCGTGCCAATGTAATTAAATATAATACAAGGTAATAAAATCACTAATAAA
>JANCMA020357213.1:0-11562 GCA_024336925.2 Zoanthus solanderi | reverse complement strand
CGGAGTGACTCCGACGAAGGACTACAGTCCGAAACGTTAGTTCTAAATTTTTTTTTACTACGGTGTACAAATTATTAATTTATAAAACTCAATTCACAACAATTAATTGAAAACCTGTTCGTTTTGTTAATAACAAGTAAAAACACTTTTTCCACGAGCTATAAATCATTGGATGTCCATATAAGTTAGAGATTGTTAAAAAGCGTTTGTGTAATTTTAAAACCAGTACTTTTAAAGAAACGTAGATGTTTATACTATGTATATTGGTGTGGTTTTATTATTCATGGTAACACGAAAAAATTTGAATACCGTAATCAATAGGCATTAATGTTTTTTTCTACAAATAATTGAACTTATTTTTTTTTTTATCGAAGCTTTGATTTATTAAAAACTTTTAAAAATGATTATGTTTTTCTATAATTTATTCTTAGGATCTTCCCGTTGTGATCGCCACTGGTCTCTATATCGAGACACTTGCTACAAGGCTTCCATAGTTGGACAGAAAAAGACCTGGACACAGTGCCGGGGGCAGTGCAAGCAATACCGCGGCCAACTTGCCATTGTGAAAACCAAAGATGTTCTAATGGAAGTAAACCGACTATTGGATACCGAGCTCGCAAGGAACGCTAAGGCTGTTAAAAGAGCTGCAGTAGGAATGAAACAAGTTGGTAACTGGGTGTGGATAAACGGACAGAATGTCTCTGGAGATGTAATTAATGTTGGTGATGCTTTCGATGACCTCGACTGTGGCTCTTTGCATCATAGGCACAACGGAGGTGGAGGCTACGGGTTTGTCAAGAAAAAATGTAAATCTTTTGGCTTCTACATTTGTGAGTCCCACAAACGTGAGTTCAAAGAATAAATATACAAAAACTGTGTATTTTTCTTTCCTACATAAATATTTAATAGAAAAAATTATATATGCCTTGATGGACGCATTTTCCCAGTTGTCTTGTCTGGCGTGTAAATGAAGTCAGTGTTGAGGCTATCAACGAAAGGATCACGCGGATCGGATCAACATTTTTTTTCTTTTTTCGCTTAAGTATATATTTACCTGTATAGCTTTTGACAAGGTTTCATACAACCAAAATGAACGTTTCTGATGCTGGAAAATTAAACTAAACAAAATATAATTATTATTTTTTGTAGCCAGGTGTGCTAACCACTACACTAGAAGATGATCACTATGCTAGCAATGTTGATCACCGAATTGCTATCGACGTGAAAATCCCAGGGTCCAATATTTTTTTCACTTTAGCATTTTGCTGTCACTATAGCCTGTGACAGTTTATAATGTTACAAAAAAATATAGAATAAACACTAACATCTTCGTCCAAAAATGATCTTTCATTTAAACTCGAGTTCAACAATTAGTTCACAGTTTATTTTTCATTCATTTTTTGTAACTAGTATTTTAAAAAGATGTTTCAAGGGAGATAAGAGACTTAGCAGTCCCTACTCTACCCTTGATCGTAGTTTCTCTCAATACTTAATTCAGAACATCAACAAATTCCTGCGTGTTACGTGGAAATCATTTTTAGTTTAACATCTCTAATGTTGACAGGAAACTTGGCTCATAGCCGACCTGCATGGCAATCAACAACAAACGGTGGTGAACATGCTCTGTTTGCGGTTGATGGTGACTATGAGACATGTTCTCAGACTCTAACGGTAAGAACTATGATCATTAATTATTAACGATTTTTATTTTACTAAAATTAATGATGATAATGATGACGACGACGATTGTGATGATGGTGATAATTGTTGATGATGATGTGATGATGGTGACGACGACAACGATGATGGTAATGATGATGATGACAAAGACGACGAAGATGATGATGATGATGATGATGATGACGATGACGATGTTGATGATGACAAAGACGATGATGATTAATGATGATGATGGTGATGATGATGATGGTGATGAGGGTGATGATGATGATGGTGATAATGACGATGTTGATGATGACAACGACGATGATGATTGATGATGGTGATGGTGATGATGATGGTGATGACGGTGATGATGATGATGGTGATGATGACGATGGTGATGATGATGGTGATGATGATGATGGTGATGATGATGGTGATGATGATGATGGTGATGACGGTGATGACGGTGATGATGATGATGGTGATAATGACGATGGTGATGATGACGATTGATGATGATGATGATGATGATGATGGTGGTGGTGACGACAACGACGATGACGACGATGATAATGATGGTGATGATGATGATGTCGAAGATGAGTAGTAAATACATCTGTTTACGTTTTTTTATATCATAGAATGCAAATTACTATACATCCTTTGGGCTCGGCGATAATTCTTCACGGTTAATTGGAAATATACATTTAATCATATGAATGATAACTTTCAAACTTTCAGAATTAAAAACATTTTTTTTGGCCTCAGAGAAATTCACTTGCGCTACATTCTCCTACAGGAGGCTAAACCGCACTGGAGCATTGACTTAGGGAAAGAACTATATATTTTAAAGATCCAAATCATCGGTAGGAAAGGCTGCTGCTTCACATTCCAAAACAAATTGAACATTTTCCTTGGTCCTGACAAAAATAGAACCCTGGCAAGCTGTAAGTTTTTCACTTCTTATAACGACCAGAGCAAGCGTCTTGTTCTCTGCGAGCCTACCAAGCCAACTCGAGTGCTGACCATAAGCACTGAAGACACCAACGAAAAACTCGTATTGTGCGAGGTTAATGTGTTCGGAACAAGTTAGTAACCGTTAATAGCTACTAAACTATTCCAATGTACATTGCTAAATGAATTGTTTTGATTCTGCAAAAATTTGCCTTAGTGGTGAAGATCGTTGGGCTAATTAAAATTTTTTTGGAATAGTGAAAAGAATAGAAACAGGGGTAATTCTTTGTTGTTGTTGATGATAATAATAATGATAATGATAATGATGATGATGATGATGATGATAATGATGATGATGATTATAAATTCTCACTTATAAGATCATGTTGTTTTTCATTCAAAATGGAAATTTTAAATTCGACATCTGAGTTTTTAATTTGACATGCAAGTTTTGAATTCGACATTCATGATTTTCATTTGACTCCCAAGTTTTATATTCGTTATCCGGGTTTTTTAATTCGACACCCAAGTATCCCGAAGTTTTAAGCGACTCACCACAACGAAGTTCAATATTCAAATTTTAATTTTAACATTCAGGTTTTAAATTTAACATTCAAGTTTTAAATTTAGCACTGAAGTTTTAAATTTAGCATTGAAGTTTTAAATTCGACATTTAAGTTTTCAATTAGAACAACTTTGATCGGCGTATTCAAAATTTTGCGTTAATCCCATAAGATCGAAGTGTTGCTGTTGTAAAGCTCACAAATAAAACCTGTGCACTTTACTCGTTTACTAGTTTTAATATTTACTAGAACCGTTTTCACAAACTCATCTCTAGTGCTGCACTTTCCTCCGGCGGTATTAACAGAAGGACACAAATTGGTGTCAAAGCGGTTTGTCAAATGCCGCAGAAAATTGTTCAGAACAGAATAATTGAAAATGCTTTGTGAGCAGACATGATGACCAATTGAAACGTGTAAAAGTTATCCCCAGTCACTACAAAAACTATACTTCTACTTTTGACAATAAATAGCCCGACCGGCCCATCCCCTAAATTCCGCGTCTGAGTAAGGTTGTACTCTTACATTTTATTCCCTTCCTTCTAAGTGAACTGGTGGAACTCACAAATAAAAAAATAAGGTTTATCAATGGTTAAAAATTACTTCTTAAACTGAAATTTTATCAAGGAGGTTGATACTAGGGTAGAAAAGTGTTAAAATGAGGCGGACAAATAAATTAAGATTATAATGTCCCTCGTTGAATAAGGACAAATCATGTTTACACTAGGCAAAGATTCTTTAGCTCTGGGTCGTTTTTCTTTTTCAAATCAAACTTTTAAATAGTATACTAATGAACTGCGCATGCAAAGGCGAGCTAACCCTTTGTTATGTGTTTTTGGCAGATGATTGGCGTGAGGTGCATGGAATCCTACAAGAATTGTGGTTTAAAATTCCCTTTTCAACTCTTAGCAAATTACGCAAAGATAAAAGATTCCCTAACTATCCAGACACAGTAAATTATCTTAATACTGATATGGATGCGCCTACAGTCATTGAAGAAAACTATGGTCAGCGGCTTACGGCATATATTCAGGTAAATCTGAACAATGCGTTTTTTTTTTTTTTGTAATCTCTTTAATCTTGGAAACATTTGGTAAATGTGTTGTTCGACTAGTAACATTTCTCATTTTGGACAGGTTTCGGAATCTGGTAATTACACATTTTACGTTGCATGTGACGATGATTGCGAGTTATGGATTGACTTCTCTGACAAAGGTCACGTGATAGATGACCTATCTCCAACAAAGACGAACGAGATGAGTAACAAAAAAATTCTACAACTGACCAAAGGAAGGCCAACAGGACACAACCAGTGGAACAAGTATGTGGTCATGAACAACGTTTTTAATTGGTTAAGTTCTAAACAATGCATTAGATTTTAAAATAAAATGAATGGCTGGAAAACTATGTTGAAATTAATTGGTCAGTGAACCAATATGAGCAAGAGCTCGGACTAAGCCAGCAACTTCAAACTTAGACAGCTGTTTCTTCCTTTTTGGGACTCGTCAGTACGGTGTAGCGGGCAATAATAAAAAGCCAGCCAAAGGCTTGTTGTTTATTATGCTCCGAGCTCTTCCTCATATTGGTTCACTGACAAATTAATTTCAACGTAGTTTTCAGCCATTCATTTTATTTTACTCATGTTTCACACATTTCGTGGCTGATTGATCTTCTTAGATCGTACATGATGCGGCATTTTGTTCATGGTATTCATCATATGCAGCCTATGTTAGATTTTAGTTGTTTTGTCTGGTGGAGTACGGACGATGTATTGCTAAAAAAATTGTAAATTATTCACAATTCACTACAAAATATTGCTGAGGAAATTCCAGGATTTTTCCTTTTACTAAAAAACCAAATCTTCATCACACGCAGTGAAGATACTATTTTTATCTTTCACGTGTGAGGATATTGGTGTTGCTATGGTTACTAACATGATTAGCCAATTACAAGAAAGCTTCCCGCTCAGCCGCGCGGCCGGTTCTTTTGAAAATGGATAAAAAAAATTATGTTTTTATATTTGAAAATTTTACCAGTATCTATAAAATATACTGAACAAGCGAAGCTCACTCGTGACAGATACTTTCTGCACTTTCGGCCATGTAATATCCTCTATACAAAATAAATAGATACAAGAAGCTGAGTTTAAACCACGGTGTAAACTATGATGTTATGAATGGTACAAATTCAGTTCCCACAATCTTTGTATACCTCAAGAATGGCAGTGATCGACTCTCCCAGTTGTGGCTTCATAATCATAGCTTAGTTGGTGCGCTGTTCCGATATTGCAGAGGTTATGGGCTCGAATACCATTGAAGTTAGGCTGAAATGAAATGTTTCTTCAGGCTTCACTCTCGCTCTTGCTTATTAAATGGAACAGCGTAGCTCAAACATTGGCAAACACCTCAATATCGCACATGGCTTCCTTGACATTCCTAATCTAATTGAAAACTTTACCATCTTAAAAATGTGTTCAGGAAAACTGGATTGCCTCATTTATGAGATGTTGTTCGTCCAAGTACGACGGCCAAGTTTTAAACACGCAATCTGACTCTGTTTGTGCAAACGTTTTTGTTTAACAGTATCCCCGGGAACACTGCTCTCTATTTACTTTGTACATTAGAGTCTTCTTTGTTATATTTCTGTGACTGTATTCTAAAATAAGAACTTAACATTATTCAATCACCGAACCTTTTATTTCACTTTGGTAATGATGTCAGTGACGTTAGTATTTTTATTAAAGTTTTTAATGAAAATCACTATATATACATTGATATGTTGCGGAATAAGAAGAGCATGCAGAAAGGAAGCGATACTGAGCATACATATAAATCATTTTAAAAAAGAATCAGTTTTTCTAGTTTAGCAAATTACGCAAAATCTTCAATTTTGGATCAACCAAACAACTTCGCAATAACAATTGATTTGGAGCGGTATGAAGGCTCGTTCAAACAGATCAAGCATGTTGGTCAAACATTATCAAACAGTTTTGGATGAAACATGTTTGACCCGTTTGAACAGCACAATCAAACATGTTGGATAGTGTTAAACGATGTTGGATAAATTTTTACTTTGTTCAAAGTTTTCATCCAACATTGTCCAACAATTTTGCTCGCGTGATTAATAATACGCCATAATTTCGTGCATGGTACCGTAATCCAACATTGTTGAATGGTGTTGCATTCGTTTGAACACTCCAGAATCCAACAGAATCCAACACTGATCAAACATCGTCCAACACCATGCACCCAACAGTGTTGGATAATGTTTGACCAACATGTTTGATCCGTTAGAACTGCCCTTAAGAAGTAGAACTGAGGGAAGGAACGCTGTACTTAGCCTGAATATAAACTAATTCTTGGGCTTTTCATTATTGATGGTTTATGGATTTTCAGGTTCCCAAATCAACAAACTTCTCAGCCAGTTCAGTTGAGTAGGTGCCATTTATACGCCACTGAGACACTACATAAGGAAGGAATCAGCTTTGACTGTGCGTCTGTTGGCATGAAAACTCCAAATGGCACCCTTGAAAGACCAGTAAAAAAGGACCGTTTATTCTGGATTAGACCAGGCACAAGTTATATAGACTTTATTTTTGTCTCTGGCGGACCAAACGTTACCTTAAAAGTGGGGACCAATCTCCAAGTATCTGGTTAGAAGTTATCTGTTTTCATTTGTTTATCGTATGAGACATTTTATGCAAAAATGGTTAGATGTCACCAATTT
This sequence comes from Zoanthus solanderi, assembly GCA_024336925.2. Lineage (NCBI taxonomy): Eukaryota > Metazoa > Cnidaria > Anthozoa > Zoantharia > Zoanthidae > Zoanthus > Zoanthus solanderi. The sequence continues at coordinate 4,657 of JANCMA020357213.1, read as the reverse complement.
TATTAAAAAGGCCTTTCGCATCCCGTGGTCCCGTGGAATATAATCAACCGTACTGGTCGCAAAAGAATAGAAAATTTCTGATAAATCTAAAATAATAAACAATGTGTCTTACTCTAAGAAAAAACGTTAACTACGCGAGATTTTTTTCATTGTTTTACATTTATCAGTTTATAATACTAATTTGCGTTGTAGTATGGTTGATTTTGATTCATCTTACGAGGGGATGTAAAAGGCCTTTGATAAAGTTCTTATGCTGTGCCATACTGTGAATATTTAGTTGTCTATAGAGGCGCTGTTCTTGAATGCGGGTGATCCGTGCTCAAATCCCGCCCAAAACCACTAAATGATCTGTTCTCGTTGATAACAAGGGCGAATTCGCTACGCTTAGCAAATAGCCAATCACAGCGTGGTTGGCCAGCTGGTAAGTATTCTGGTCCAATAAACCACAAGGTCCTTGGTTCGAGTCCCACCTCTGCCGAAATATGAACATTTGTTCATTTCCTTCATTTCCTCTAATACTGACTAAGCTTTCCATCTCGTGGTCAGTAGATAGGGAATTGGCTTTGCTCGGAGCTAACCTGCCATGGATTAGTGTCCCATCCAGGGGAATTCAAAAACTTTCTTCCACTAGTTACTATACAGATACCGGAGATAAATGCAAGATCCATAACCCATGAGGCTCAAAACGAATTTTGTTAGCTTTGTAAAAATTCGACCGGTCCTCCTCCAAGTTGGAGCTTTAACCATGAAAATTTTAAAGTTATAAAAGTAAATGTTACGTTTGTTTCTGCAACAACCTATAATCATTTTTTTTACTTTACTTATTTTCACTACATGATATAAAGTTATTTGATCAATATTACCATTATTTAAATAAATTTTATCATGTTTGCAGAATTATTTTGATAATTAACTTATAAATTTTGGTTACGTGTTCAGATATAGTGATGGTCTTTGCAAGTTATTTTATGCATGCAAATCATTGCGGGCATTAAATACTAACACGTACGAAATGGTAGGAATAACGAGAAAGAAAAAACAACGCAAAACGTAACTAAATTTCGGGAACGCAAAATATATGTTTGCTAAGAAGAACATTACTGCTCAGACAGACTTTTTAGGGTTGAAAACCCAATGTAAATGGTAGAACGCACGTATATATTCCGTACCTAAATTTCTGAATCTCTTTATGCTAACAATATATATGCACTTAATTTACTCATGTGTAGAATGACGTGGGTGTTAAAGTGGTATATGCAAGTCTACTGTGTGCGGTTATCCGCACATAACTATATTACTAACGTTTTTTGAGTAGGTGAGATGGTAAAAAAAACCCAACTAATTCTGGGGTTTTCAGCACTGTATAGATTTTGTTGTCGTGGAGTGCACTGTCCCAGCTGTCCTGTCAAGTTATATTTTCAGTCACTGGGCACCTCCTTTAAAGTGGATCCACTGTTACAGATAAACTGCGAAGAGAAACCATTTAGGGCTGTATTAGAGACATTCGTTCAACCTGGTCAGTACGAAATGAAGGTATACACCATCTGAAAGTGAATTGTCATTCTTAAATTTGTAGGTCGTACTACACTAAACTCCTGATAGCACTACATGTTTTGAAACCAATGAAAGAAATCTCCATAATGGGTTGTGTTTCAGCAAATCTAATTTCATTCCTTTTTATTTTACTGCAGCAAGCTCCAAATTGCATTAACTGCATCTTATGAATGAAAAAAAGTCTCGAAACTAATTTGGTTTCAGTAAAGACAATTTCATTCTAAAATTCTATTAAATGCATGTTATGAATGAAAAAGTCTCAAAACTCGGTTTTCTTTCAGCAAATCCAATTTCATTCTCTTTTTATTGTGCTGCAGTAAACTCCAAATTGCAACTTTTTTTTCAAAACAAACCAGTTAAGTGAAAGTTAGAAAAAACGATATCAATTAGTTAATTGTCTCACTGGAATCCAGCTCTCGAAAACCCACGCTCTTGGAAATCTATCTGTCCTTACTTTATCTCATCTCGCAGTCTCACCGCCAATATCCGTTGCTGTTTTTAATCCTGTACATAGTTTTTTCTTTTTCTTTTTCCTTTTAATCGGGGACCACAGTATTAATTGGTATCTGCTGTTGTGGCAAACCTAACTGACTATTTTTTTCTTTTCTCGTTTTATTTTTTGAATGTGCATGTATATTTCATCGTTTGGTTCCTATTGTATATATATTGTGTATCCGTGCATTTATTATCAGGCGAAGCTAATAAAATAAAATAAATAAAATAAATACCAATTACACAAATAGGTTTTGACTTTTTGAATAATAAACAAGAAAAAACATCGACAAATCCCGGAAGTTTTGATACGAGAGCTGAAACTGAAACCCTTTAAAGAGTAAGGCCTGGTTACCTAATGAGGCTGCAGCATTAGTGATACTGGCAGTTCTTAATTGAATATGATGAAAACTTTTAATTGTATTTACATTCTCTCTTATAGATACGGTATAACTTTGTGGATAAACCTATTATGCACAAGTCAATTGTCAGAGTTGTCGGCCATCTGAACATTCAAGGTATGCAGTTATTCATCAAATTATTAACTACGAACGTTAAATTTTGGGAATTTCAGTCTGCTCTGCAACATGGGAATCTTTAAAAAGAAAAAACAGATTTTTACCAATTAAGCAACTTCGGAGCAATTCGACACAGCTGAATACACCTATGCCATGCTGATGTGGTCTAAAAAGGCCGAAACAGCTGACCACTGCTGCTGCTGGCACTCAGGCTCAATATTTGTTTTGGTAGAATTGAAAGGTAGAGCCTGCTACCAATGAGCCTTAGATATATTGTGCCCATTTTAGTGACTTCACGTTAGCTACCAGCACATTTGTTTTATCTATACTTGACATTTATCTATCGCATCCTACAACCACCGCACTTTCAACACACGGCTTTATCACGTAGCAATATTCCTAGCTGTAACAAGATATTAAAATAGACGAAACAACTCTTATTTTTGGGGCAAAGTTGATTTTAGCGAGGGAAAAAACCTGGATGCTTGGTGAAACTTTTCTGGAGTTAAATTTAGATTAGCTTATTTTCGTTCCACATACGAGACACAACGTTCTTCAGCCTGGTTCAAAGATGTGCGAGAGAACACTTCTAACCAAAGCGGAAAATGAAAGCTAATGAAATTCGGTTAATCATGTTGAAATAATAAATCAAACACGAGAGACAGTCTTTCATCACATTGCCAAACACTGAGAAGAGAGTTCAAAACTACGACGTGCAGCGGAGTATTTTTGACGATATTCGAGATGTTTGGAAATGTGATGAAACACTGTTTCGAGTGATTGATATAGCTTCTCCGTCGAAACTAAAACTAAGGAGTAAGCGAAGATATAAAATCGTAAAAATATATGCTTATTAAGACCACATTTTCAAACCATGGTCACAGTTATGAATTTTTTGTTTTAACTTGATGAATTATTAATGAGTTTGAGAATTTGTTTCAAATGTTTTTTTTTTCACAGCAAGAAGGTTGCGGCATTGCGAATCTTCAAGCGAGGAGTGTGCATGGCGCCTTCTTTCTCGCAAAGGCAATCAATCAAATGAATGGAAACTTCGCAAAGAATCAAAAGGTACTCAATGAGCGTCTAATATTGGAAGTAATAATAACAATAATAATAATAATAATAATATTAATAATGACTTTATTTAGGTGTCAAGTCATATTTAGCAGGCAAAAGGCCTACTAATTGGGGACACCATCTTTACTACTCTAAGGTGGACTGAGACCTTTCACATGACAGACAAATACACACACGAGCCCGAGCCTCCCGCACGATAGACCTGCGCCTTACCAACTAGGCTAACGAGACGACAGTCACCGTTTTTGCAAGATAAAAATAAGCAGATAGCCGAGCTTGCTTTTATCGAGAGGCTTAAGAAATTAAGGAATAAACATCATCATATAAAGATAATAGCAAAATTTGTTTTCAAAGACAATTTATATTTACAATGATCATTTGTAGAAATTTAAAGACATTTTGTACAAAACAGACAAGGAATTTCAACTGAAATGGGGACATTTGAATATTTACTGAAGTTTATAAGTTTGTAGCTGAGAAGCTACATTTTTAATGGACCTCGTTTTGATTTGAAAAATAACTTTGTTTGATTAAAATTTGTTGAACATTATTTATTCTTCTATTCAGTCGATTTGAGGAACACGACACTTTTTCTTTTATAGGTCCTTATTATTTCAACGACGAGCCTGGTACAGTTTTAATGGAAAGCACGTTCATAAAATTCGACCAACTGTACAAACAGATTGGTTTATGCCTTCAGTTTGATTACTTGCTTCCAAATATCACAAATTCTAGTTTAAAGGTTTACCTTGAAACACCGAGTGAAAAGAAAAGTCTTTCATGGTCCTTGGCGGGATTTCAGGGGAAAACGTGGTCACGTGGTCAAGTACCCTGGCACATAAACAATGATTTCAAGGTATCTAAAAGTTAATTTTCCTAAGCCGTTTTGTGTAAACCGACAGAAAAATCATTACAATAAAATTCAAAAGCTAATACAATTAAGAGGCTGTCCATGAGAAAACCATGCAAAATCAAAAAAAGATGATACATGCTAGATCACGGATTTGGCTCATATT
>JANCMA020357103.1:0-11567 GCA_024336925.2 Zoanthus solanderi | reverse complement strand
AATAAAATAATAATAATAATTATTATTATTATTATAATAAAAAGAAGAAGAAGATTTACGAGAAGTAGAAGAAGAAGATGAACAATAAAAATAACAACTAAACGAAAACAATTAAGTGATATGAAATTGATGCCCTATCAGACTTTCAGGCTAAGTTTTTCAATAACTTGCTGTGCTCTGTTTAACATTCGAATAAGAATGAAATATTTTGGAATACCTTCTTTTAAAAACACTATTGATCATAACTGCTGATTTCTCTACATTAATTGAAATAGTCTCTTCTCCCCCTACTGCTACATATCCTCTTTGCTAGGATGTTTACAATTTAGTTATATTATCCACGCAGAAATCAATTTAATTAAAAGAGATCCCCTCCTACATGCAACTGCAAGCTGTTCAAGACAGATTACGAGAAAAAAATTTAACGTTACTTCGATTTCTAGTAAATTGCAACAATTGTCGTATAGTTTTCTTTTTAGTTTCCTATATAGTTTTGTCTGAATTTGGCATTAAAACAATCTTTTTTAAATTATCGCGATGGTAGATGGGATATCTTCCTTGTTGATGGTTCAAACAAATATCATTAATCAGGTGCTTGGGAAAAATACCGTCCGAACGATTGGAAGATTTTCACCACAAAATAAAAAAGGACTTAAGTCATTTTCTGTTATAATATAAAAATCAGGGAAGAATATTTCTGGCTTCAATTCACCTGGAGAGGTTCTTTATAAATCTAAGATATAAATTTTTCGATTAAAAACATACTTATTTCACAGAGTTTTATTTTAAAAAACACCCCTTTTCTACACTAAATTTAGAACAATTAATGGCTATTATATCTTGTATCGACCACTTGTCTGGCTTATGATCGTCGTCTAGTTTGGGGATGGAACCTTAAGTTTTCAAGTAAGTGAACCAAAGTACATCCCAAATAGAAAATTTTAAACTTCCCTTTTGCGATCTCTTTACAACCGATTTCGAAAATAATGCACAATTTAAAGAATTTTGTTTGTTAGCTTTTGTAGGCATAATAGCAGCAGCAAGCTATCAAGACTCACTTTCCCCAGCACAAACGGAAAAGACAAATTGATCTTCAATTTCTTGAAAAAAGCACTTTATCACTGTTTTTAACGAGAAAACAGGTGAAAGTAAGCAGTTAAAATGTTTGTCTTGGCAATCAATTTGCTCTTCTTGGCATCAGATCCATTTCTTGACCATTAAAAATTCAAAAGCTACTAATAGGTTGTCAATAATCGAGCAGGTTTGCAAGAAATACCATAATTAATACTTGATCACCACGGTGAAGTGAAGCTAGATAAGTGCTAAATTTAGAAGGCACGAAAAGCGCACGGAGGCTTTTTAAAAGCACAAGGGACAAGTTTTGATTCAATCACCAACCCAAAGAAATGCAACAAGTGTAAAAACAAAATGAACAGTTCGCGTGAGCGATGAATGGCTACAAGAAGAGGTTATGCATGGCCTCATTAGAGGAGCTCACAGACACACAGACGTTAATACAACGACTGCTTGGGGAGGTGTCCAAAACGTGAAATATAAACGGTACTTGCACATACTGAACAGAAGGAAATTATTTTGAATCTCTAAGAGTAAAACAAAGCAATCAAATAGTTACAAAATGCGAATAAAAACAAACTCAGAAAAAGTCTTTGGAAATTTACTAATAGTAATAAAACAGCGCTAAAAATATTCTTATGACGTAACCGAAGACGATTACATTCGGAGAAAAATATGTCCGCTTGAGTACGCAAAAATTTTGCTTTTCGAATTTTTTTTGCTGTCTTTCAAGGGTTTAATCAAGCGCTCCAGCGAAAACGTTTCCGTTTAAACACTTCTGTTAGTTGTCAGAATTATTCCTTAATAGAGCCCTAGTATATAGTCCTAGACCACATGTTATTTGCTTTCACTTGCTCGCATAATGAATTTAAAGTGACAAAAACTTCTACTATATATTTGTTCTCAGGCATTTTAGTAAGTAATAAAACTGCCAGTTTTCTTCCGCGAAACTTGGCCACCTTGGCATAAAAATCTAAATTTAATGAATATTAATGTGGGAATTGCAAAACTGGAATGTGGTATGAAGTTTTTTACAAAATCAAGTAAGACATATCAACTAACGGGAAATATACCGAGATGTCGCCTTACCAACTATAAAGTCAACAATGAGAGAAATTGATTAATTTTGTTGTGAACCGATGCAATCTTTTATTTTTGGAGTAAACTCGAGAATAACTTGTAGCTGACCTTTCTGATTTTCATTTGGCCAACAGTGTCAACGTCTCATTTTACAATCAAACTGCAACAACGGACTATCTTTACAAGAAAGTGGAAGATTTTCTTGCAATTAAAACCCCGAAACCCTCGTAAATTTTTAAACTAAGATACGGGATGATGAATAAAAAGCACGCATAAAACGCCACAGTTTTGGATTTTTTTTAAAATTATTCTTATAAATTCATTTAATACTAGAAAGCTTTTTTGAAAAAAAGTAGCTGTTATCCGCGAAGCACGCAGTAAATACATGAATATCAAGGCAATTTTATTATTTCAAAAGGTAAGCCCCGTTTTGTTGTTTGAATAATGCATTAGTTCGACTCAAAACAGAGTCATTGAAATTTCAAAATGACAATTTTTTTTTTATTTTTGAAAAGAAAAAAGGCTGTCAAAGATGAACAGATGGACATATTTGGTTGATATCCTTTATTTTAGTGGTTTGAGGAGTGAGATTTTTTGTTATTGTTTTAATTTAGAAAGTGTGGCGTCTTCCAGTTTTTTTTTTTTATTCAAAATCTGCAGCTGATCTCTCAAAACTTAAATAAAGGTCTTTCGTTAAACAAGGGACTCGGTGTTATCACCTCATAATTGCTTGTTGCTGTCAGTTCTATAGAAAGAAAGGAAGAAAGAAGAGAAACTTAGAAAAACCTTATTAAGTGCGCAGAGTTTAGTCAACCGTTTCAATCACAAACAAGATTGTGCCTAGAAACTGCTTTGCTTCTGTCAGTCGGAATCTGACTAAGGTAGTCAACTGCTCAATAAAGACAATAAATATTCACAGAAGCCTGCAATGAATAATTTTTAGCAAGGTTTTAAAATAGGTATCTTGTAGTTTATATTCTATATTGTTGTAAGTTAAAAGCTTTTTACTTAATCGAGTACTAAAACTAACCACCTCTTTCGACAGGATTTTCGCTTGATTCGTTTACTTATCAACGCAAAAGCACTGAAAGCATTTTTTCCTCGTACAGAATTCCGCTCATACACGGTAACGAGCGGGCGAAACATATGTGAAACGCTTTTATTTCAACTTCGGCCTGTTGAAAACGGCTAAAGGCTTTGGTCAATAATAGAAATAAAAAAACGAAGATAAACGAAGAAATATATTCGATGCAACGGTTTAGTTCCTGAGGATTGTGTATGTTTTACAGGCGACCGGAAAGTGATTACAGGTCTACAATATTGACAGCTACTGAGGACATCTATCATACATCGCTCAGGGATACGTTTTGTATAGATTTACATTTAAATTAGGCCTGGCTATGACTGATCAGTGAAAAAGTCGCAGTTGGATATTTTCTAGATTGTAAAATCGCAGCTTGATGATGAAACAGGTCTTTTCTTTGGGCCAAGCAAAATATTAGCGCGTTAAACAAAACCCTTTTATGAAAGGAATATTAAGAGAATGGTTTTTGTTCTGTCAAAACAAAGCTCTGCGTTTTAAACCCCTCAGGCAAGAAAGCGATTTGATGTAAATAATCCTTTTGAATACGACTAAAAACGTACCGAGGCAATTACCACTATGCAACTAGGAAATGAACAGTTTTTGCGCCATCTTGGCGAGAAATGAAAATAAAATTCCGGCGTTATCTCAATTTTTCTGATAAAACTTCTTTTCGTACCTAAAACATACAAAAAACAAGTCTAATAACGTTGCGTCTAACAAATAAAGTGGAAAGTGTGTTTTAATAACTGAATTTGAGCGTGCATGGTTTCGGATAAATTGAAACTATCCATCATTCACGAAATACCCCGTTGTTTGCTCTCCTAATAGAGTCTAGTAGAGCGAAATTGCTTTTTAATTCTGTCGAAACTGAGCCGACAAAACACGCGCATGCGTAAACAAAACTGGCAGCAAATAAAACACATTGCTTTCAAATGCAAACAACAGCCTTGGAAAGTTTGTGAAGATTTTTCGAGTTTCGAAAACACATTTTATATCTCGAATCGAAATAAAAGATTGTTTTTGTTGAACTGTGCAAATAATCCGTTTCGTTTGCTCGGGGCAAAATTGTTTTCTTGTCACAATTTACTGATCTAACCAACAAAATTGATCTTTACGCTTTTCTAGTAATAATGATAGATTTTAGACGGTGGCTTTTAAATCGATCAGGCCATTTATAAGTTAAGCTGTATTCCTCGCAAAGGTGGAATTTTAATAGGTACTTGTTCAGAATCCATCGTGTGTGGTTAGTTTTGTCTCCACGTGCTGGTTCCATCACGCCCCAAAACACACTTCACTAGCCTGTCAACACATCCCTCGACAAACAAGCTTAAAAAGAAGTTTGACAAATGCCAATGTGGACTGTATTCCGCGGTTTTTCCGGTCAATTCGAAGCACGCTCTCCGAAGAAAGGTTTACTGAACTTTCCTTCCGAGCTGAGCGAGGATAGAATTTCCTTTCACAAACATTGGGGCTTAGTCGCAACGGCTTTGTAAATAATTTTTATTAAAGTGCCAATGGAAGTAAAAAAATAAATTTAAAAGCAAGGTTCTAAATTCGAAAACCTGCGCCACTGTTAAACAGTTTTAGGGATAGATTTGCTCTAACATAAAAATGATAAAGATTTTATTATTCGTAGCCACAATATACACTTATCTTCGTCTTTCACGGTCAAATTATTCTTCGACAAGCGGACTTCGAATTCATGAATATATATGTCGCTATAACGAATTCTTCCTATTACCATAATATGAAGGTAAAACCGATGCAAGGCGAATATCTATCAGGCTAGATCAGAGAATTCACCAATAAAGAACTGATAAAAGAAAATTTTAAAAAATAGATAAATGTAAAGACGGAAAGCGTCCTTGCAGAACACAAACAAAGAAAGACGCTCTGTTTTTAATTACATTTTTCCTTCTCGTTCTAAAACAAATGCGGCTAATTCTAAGACAAAACTTTATCACCAGAAGTCAGTGCAGGTCAGATAGAGGAAAAGTCAAACGGTACTTATTTTAAGTTATGGGAAAAAAACAGAAAATATACACGCTGAATTTGTCAACTGAATGGCTAGGGACTTTTGGAGGGCATTGTTTGTCGATGGAATTATAAACCCCACTGAGAATTCTTTCGACATCTTGGGGTTGCGTTGATAGAAATCAATTTATCACTTGCAACAGAATAAAAAAATTTACTTTCTTAGTTGACAACTAGCATAACAAAACCGAAAATAAGTATAACTTTGAATTAAACAATTGGATAAAAGCTAGAATCGAAAACAGGAATAAAACTTCGTGTAGAACAATCCTGGTTTGATATGTTTTTGACTCGAATGTCAATGGCAAGAGTTAAGACATATTGACAGATTGTACTGTAAACTTTTTCAAGTTTCAGAAATATCGCCAGAGAAAAACCTAAACCAAAATTACGATTATTATTTCACAAACCACCTTCTGAATGATAAAAAAATACTCAAAACCAAGTTAACATAAGTTAAGTCGTTTGAACGTCGGCCATCTTTACTTCTTTAGTGAAAGATTTGTGGCCAAATTCGAACGAAAGCAGTTGAGACGGCTGAAAATCAAACATCAAAAACAATATTTTAACAGAAAAAGAAATCAAGGATTCGTTACACAGGATATTCCTCCATAAAACCTTAAGCATTTTATTCAGATGCTCACGAGCGAATTTCGAGGGCACCTGGCACAAACACAAAAATCATAGCAGAAATGGTGGTCTGTTAAATATCTAAATTACCGTCGCCATAAAAAAGCTTTTCCTTCGTTTAATCCTCGAATAAACACTTGTAGTTAAAAGGTTGATGCGACTTTACAATTTCCTTTTCAAAACACAAGAGATGTCATCGCAAAACAACCAAAACTTTTCGTGTCAGCAACGAGAAATTTTGAACGCGACTCGCCATGTATGATTCGTGTTTTGAACTGTAACAATTTTTAAAGGGAAAATAAATTCAGAGCAGGGAAAAAACGAATTGTATTTTCAGTCTCATTTAACCTATTCAACTAACTTTATTAAGTTTGTTCGCATTAAGTATCGAGAATATTTAGCTTTAAAACGAATATACTATGAATCTATCGAGGGAATTGTCAGAACTTACTTTGAAAGCAGGGCGGTAACCACAGATGAAAGCATGCAAAATGCTTGCTTTGTCCGCAGTAAAATCCATTATTTTTTCATCCCGAGCGGCAAGAAATATCTGTAGCGAAGACCAAAATTTACAAATCTACAAAACACAGTCAGTTTAATGTATGGGAGAATTTAAATAAGGAAATTGTTTCCATTTGCATATATCAGAACTGAATTCATTCTGCCTCATGAATGAAAGCTCTTTTGCTATGCAGAAACTTCAATCCACTTCCTCCGGCAGAACAAGCCATGTCTTCGACTTGTAGAGGCCATTTAACAGGTCAAAACAATCACATATTCCGGGAGAAAATATCATTTACACAAAGAAAGCTTGAGAATACTGTTTAAAAAATCTATTTAACAGCTAAAAGAACAACTGGCAACTTGACGACAAAAATTTCTGGCACTGAATATCAAACGACGAATTTAAGAGCCTAAACATAAAATCTTTAATAACTTATCTTGAATACAGAAGTTGTCTTCTAGCCAAGTTAGAATAATAGAATAACACTGAAAACGTGTCCAGTTTGAACAAGAAGAAACATCTAACTTTGTTTTCTCTCTGTCTCTCTTTCTCATATTTTTGACTTATTTACAATCTGACTTTTAGGAAACCCATAGTTGGATTTAGCGACCGTATCAACAGAGCTCACACACACAATTTGCTCCCAGATTTGAACTACAGACATTATGAAAACAAACTAAATCCCTGTGAAAGTTAAAGCAAAAACTATCCTGAAACACGAACACTTATCTACAATGGCACATTCACACACACTCGAATTAAACTTATTCACAATATGTTAGGGGTATGAAATATCAACATGTCTTGATCACTTTGTATATTCTCGAGGAATTAAGTATTTCATTACAGTTCGTATAGCTGGACGGCGTATGCACAAGTTTGGATAGAGCGTTATAAGTGCTGTTCATACAAGGAGTTCATGTGGCTTTTCTTATTCACTCGAGCGATGAATTGTTCGCCCTGTCCTTCTCCACTTAAATTTTCTAGACTCAATGTGTTCGCGATAGAAAAATACACCAAGTACGAGTTTTCGTTTAAGGTCGATGCTAAGAGCTGAAAATTTATTAAAATCGAGTTAAAGTTTTATGTTGCTGCTCCTTGATATTTTACTGAGCGTGTGCGACTTGATGGGCAACTTGTTGGTGACTTACTTGGTGTTGTGGTTGCTGTAGATGCTCTTCTTCACCGTTTGTTGTGACAGAGGCGGTCATTCGCTTCTCTTTCTGCCTTCTATTACAGAACCAAACTCTCACGACTTCTTTATCCAAGCCTAGATTTTCAGCCAGCGACGCAATCTCTTGAGCGGACGGTTTGGCGTTTTTGCAGAAATGGTTTTCGAGGGCACCTTTGACTGCTAATTCTATAGACGTTCTTTTCTTGCGCTTTCTGCCCTGCGTTGCCATCTTATCTAAGGCACTCGTACTGCCATTGTTATTATCGGCCTCTTCCAACCATTTCTCCAACAATGGTTTAAGCTTGCACATGTTTTTGAAGCTAAGCTGTAGCGCCTCAAAGCGACAAATCGTCGTCTGAGAGAATACGTTACCGTACAGTGTCCCAAGAGCGAGGCCCACATCGGCTTGAGTGAAACCGAGTTTGATTCTCCTTTGCTTGAACTGTTTCGCAAACTGCTCAAGGTCATCTGAGGTTGGTGTATCATCATCTGCGAGATCGTGGTGCGAAGCGCTTCCCTGTACGACATTTTCCCGCATTGCCTGCGAGTGCGGAGAGAAAGCAGCTTGTACCTGGGCTAGCTGGCCATTAACGGTGGAATATGTAGTAGGGACTTGCTGCATGGAGCTCATATGAATACGTGTGTGGTCTGGCGGCGGTGTTCCATGTGTAGGACTCGGCCAACGTGCTTGCTCCAGCATACCAGGGTGAACAGGCGGACGATGGTGGACCAGAGAAGCGGCCGAAGTAATTACTGGAGTTCCATCTTCGCGTATGATGGGCTTAACGTCCTGTACGGTCAAAGCAGAGTTGGGTGGCCAGCCAACAGTAGCAGCATGGTCTTGTACAACCCATTGATGTCCGCTCAAATGTGTATTAGCGACCCGTAGCTCTTGTTGTGTAGTTGCTTGAGACTGGCTTAAACTGACCACATTTTGCTCGTCTCGATACGACATGACAGGAGCTTGAGTTTGAAATTTCGTTTCGCCCTGCGTTGTAATGTTCGGATTGTATGGGTTCGTTTGGGCAGCCATTTGAATGATTTTAACTTGTACTCGCTCAACAACTCCGCTTTTTTGCCGCCAGCAACATAAACGTGTCGAAAGTTCTGTTGATTTCTTGTCATCTCATTGGAGGACGGGTTGTTGAGTGACGTCCTATTATTACTTAATTAATCATGATTCAGGAGCCGCTTAAATGTGATTGGCTCCACAAAGCTGAGCGCTCTGCCGTTGTTAGTAGCAACCGTGAATCAAGAAGAATATGCAAATGTTACCACAAAGGAAATAATGATTGGTCGAGCTGTCAAACGAGCCTTTTGTCCTCACCGAGACCTCATTACCACATTTGCAAATGAGATGAAAGAGTTTACAAAATATAATCATGGGGTGCACAATGAAATAGCACTCTGATCTAGCTAATATTAGTGGCTTTTGTCAGGCCGAGCAGAAAGTGCGAATGAGACTAGGGGGCGTCTCATTCTTTGCACTTGGCAGAGTTTTTCGGCTTTACATGAAGCGAGCACACGTTTGTTGTGGGAGAGTGAGAAAGCTATCTACTCATAGCCAGGAAGTTACGATGAAAACTTTCACTCGTCTGCTTAACACCTTTAGTAATTGTAGGCTACATTTCAACACAGATTAAAGTTGTTCTCGTGGCCCCAAAAAGGCTGCTAAAGACATTTCATAGTGTCAACCTCGCAGCTGCTTAAAAGTAATAACAAACACAAGGGGCAACAAACGCCCGACCCTGAAATACTTTCTCTCCGCCCCCTTCAGAAAATAAGACATTGGCATCTGAAGTCATTCTGCGCTAAGTACCGGAGATTAAAACCAAGATAAAAGCAAATTCAAGCTTTAAACAAGTAAAAAGAAGCGAAATTATAGTTGGAATCACTTTCCGTTCAACAGCGTGTATAATGTAGCGCTTAATGCTATCTTTTAATCGATAAGCTGTTGAAGGCCAGACTCATTCGCGTTGTCATCTAATCACTGAGAAATGGTCTAAAACTTCTCAATAGATTTTATCAGTCCATTGAAAATGTGTTTGGAGCGTCAGGTGGATGGCTTACAGAATCTCTTTGCTAGTTATTAATATCACTTATTAATCAAACCATAACAATGGTCAAGATCTACGAGATCCAATCGCAAAGCCCGGCATTCTCTTGAATTGATAAAGCGCCGAAAAGAACATAATGGCTTAATTTAATCGCCAAAGCTTACGTCACCGCCATGAATCTTGTTTACAACCTGCAATTTTTTTAAAGTCGAAAAATATCTTTTCGACACAGTGTAAATTCTCTGTCTAGTTAAGCTCAGAAATGTCATTTGAAAATTGAAAAGAAGGCGATTATTTCGCTCCAAAGCGATTTCATGTAGAAAGAACAAAATCTTATTTAAAAAAAATCTTTTGATTCAAATATTCGAGCATGCCATTCCAAAATAGACGATATTTCTATAAGTTCTGATATTGCCTTTTCACGCGTTAACGCGAACTGGAACGAAAACATGATTATTGTTTCATTTTCCGATATTCAAGACAGACCTCATCTTTATTTAGTTTAAATAAATGCTATTTCAAGAATTACCCACCACGTTAGGTTTAAACGCACAGTTTAATTTGTAAACGAGCATCGAAATAAAACTTGTCAAAACCTTCATAACACAAACAGCAACCCTTTGTTTGCTTTCGTTCTTGTTGTGGCGTGTTTAAGCCATGCCGCCCTGTTATCGTTTTCACAGCATGTGCAAGACAAGAACTTAAGGAAGTATTTTTCATGTTAACTACGTCGAAAAAGACTAATTTATCAAAAACTCGGCCCTATATTAATATCTAGTTTTTCTCCGACAAGGAAATGTCGAAAACGTTTTAAAAGTAAACAATGCATGTTACCGCGGATGATGTGTCGGGGTCAGTCGAACAAGCGGTTCTTTAAAAGATTCTTCTAGAAATCGACCGTATTTTACACTACGTTTGGATTTAATACTTACTTTTAACAAAAATATTTTAACCAGTATTCCCTAATTTTCATTAAAAAGTCTTAGCAGCCAGTGTTTATAAAAAAGTTATATTTCTAAACGCTTCATTCGACACTCCATCAAAATCAATTGAAAACCTAACTTTTGGCTATTTACTCACCAAATTCGAGCCATCGCGTCCCAAAGCTTCTTTCAACACAATTTGTTGCGAATTTATCCACTGAGATTCAGTTTTTGATGTAAGAACCTAAAAGGGAACGAGTAAGCTCATACTCAACTCGAGAGAATGTCCGGTGTTTTGCGCTACATGAAGAGGCAAGTCATAAATAAAAAGAAGAACGGACCGCGCTTTGCAATTCAACATTCAAAAAAATTTGCATCTATACATATACATGGCAGCCATAAATACTTGACTTGTGTTTGAAGACGTATTTGGTCAGGAGTCAGGACCATTACACCGTGAAACTCATGTAAAATACAAAACTATTCGGGGCTGACTAAAAAAATGTCGCACTTTTTGCAAGATGCAAGCTGAAATAAAGTTCTCCAAAGCACGCAGGACGCTGTTAAAAGGACAACAACAAAGATCTATAATACCGTTACATTTATAGATGATGAACAAAGCGCGGGTCCAAAACAATAAAACTGAACTAAAGTTTTAGTCCTTAAGTGTTTGAATGTTCTAATAAAAAACATGTAAACGTGTAGTACAGCTCTTCAAACGGTTTCTTAGCGTTCAGCTTACAGAAACGCAACTCAAAAAAAGTGCAATATCGTATTGCTATTGTATTAAAAAAAACTGTTGGGCCAGGAAGTGGGTATTATCAGAATAGCTATCCGGTATGGAAAATATAAATGGAAAAAAGGAAGAAAAATTAAGAAACGTCAGTAAAAAGACAGTTTCAACAGTATTATTTCATTAACGCACGCCTATTTAACTCCAAAACGAATTCTCATAGAAAAAAGAGTTAGCTAAAATTAAAAAAGAAATTAAAAGCCTTGAGATCGG
>JANCMA020356995.1:0-11567 GCA_024336925.2 Zoanthus solanderi | reverse complement strand
TTGCAAGATGTAGGCTCTATTTGATTTACGTTTGAAAGTTCGAGATTTCAAGCAGATTCAGGAATAATGAGTTGTAAAATTCTAAAAAACGAATTTAAATAAAAGAGAGAGGTAAGATTAATGTGATGTTCGTGAGGTTGACTGACAATTGAAGGTGACGATCGCCTGGCACAGGCCCTTATATAGCGCGGTTTCGTGTTTAACAAAACACCTTTTAATTTATACAAATCCTTTTAAAAGAGGCATGTTTGCTAATGAAGCAAAACGTGTAAACGAAAATTTGGCAGTTAAAAGGGGAATGGGTTATTAAACCTTGACACGTAGTTGTTTTTTACTTAAAACATTCTCCAAGGCGTGAAGGCTCTTTAGGGTTTTAGTTCATAACAAAAGCACTTTTTAATACTTCCGGACTCGCCAGAAACAATGAGAGCCAAGACAAGTGAAGTTTCCTTTTCTTTTGAAATAACACCAACATTTTTGCCAAATTTGGAGTGTGCCAATGCAAAATATTCCTCCTTCAGCGTAGACGTGTCAAAACTTGTGTACACTGCAGTGCACGTTGTATCAAGCGTTCAGTAAATCAATTTATTAAACTTGAAAGCTAAAAATGAAACTTCACGGACTCTATATTCATTCATATCTAGCATAAAAGTCGGCTACTCACAAGAAAATATTGAAATGGTTTTATACGATTCAAAAGGTAGGTGTGCCTGTGAGATTTATGTTTAAGCATAATCGTGTTTTCGAAATATTTCATGGATCACATTAATGAATTTTAATGCTAAATCTCACGATAACCACAAAATACTTTAGTGTCAATACTTTGCAGTGAAATATTGCGGATGAAACTCTTCAATTCTTTTTTTTTTTCATTACTTGTCGAACAAATTGCATCAAAATATAAGCCGGAAAACTTGTGAATATTTATAGCAGATGAGTAATATACAAAATAAACTATAATAGTAAGATTAAACTAAAAACAGTTTACTAGTATATATAAGATTCGATATGAAACTTGCGTAATGAAAAAAAATTTGATAACGGAGTTTGTTAGTCAATTTGCATTTCGTGTTTTTTTGTGTCAAAAGTAAACGAAGACCTTTGCAAACGAACGTTGACTAAATGAAAATGACAAGCTGAAGAACACACAAATATTTTTCATCAACATTGATTCAATACAATACGCTTATCTAATTATTTTAACAATATTTATCTGCTGAAATATATTTTTAAACGGCAACTGAAAAGTTTAGCCAATCAGATTATAGGATTTTCATTCATTGTCATTATACAGGTTAGATAAATTGATAGTCAAAATTTAGAAAAATTACTTGCAATGATATTAACTGTAAGATTTTAATCAACGTATAAATGAATGGTACCGCTTAATAATATTCAAGCTCGAGGGCAAACACATTATGTAAAAGAAGTGCGAGGGAACTGAAATATATTGATTATTTGAAGCGAGAGCAGCGGTATGCGTTTTATAATTTTGTATTGTTTTAGCTAATTTCAAGTCAAAAACACACAGTTTCATCTCGTTACAGCTTTAATTGAACTATAAAGATTCAGCCACATTTTTATCAGCCCTTGCTAGTCGGTTGTATAGTTTTTTGTTTCACTTGAAAGATGAAAAATGACAATGCCGGAGTGGCTTAGCGCATTTAAAAAGACAACAAAATCCCCACGTGCCTCGTAAAGAATATTTCCTTTTCAAAATAATGACTTAACAATTCTTGGTTTAAATATTTTGTCATCGCCAAAAAAAGCTCACGTTTGAACTATAAACGACTTCGTTGAAATATTTTGTCATCGCCGTAGAAAGCTCACGTTTTAAAACTGAACGTCAAACAACTCTTGTATCGGTTGAAATATTTTATCAATATCATCGCCGTATAGGAAGCTTTGGCTTTTCATCGTATCAACTCAACGAAAGGCTAACACTTGTCGTAAACACATTTCCATAGCTTTTATAATCAAAGGGAACTGTGAATGAGTCGTGGATACATTAAACTTGAATTATTTTGCAAATAGTTATATTTCCTTTTACAGCAACACATTTTTGGATACAGTTGAAAGGACTTGGAACTATTTTGAACGGATGGTGTTGGGTGAAAAGTCATAAGATTTTATTTTAATTCTAAACTTTTAAAAAAAAGAAACTTTTTATAAAATGTGACTGTTCTTCAGCAGTTGCGTCATACAAGTTAATTTGCTTCTCGAATTGCTCGTTACTGCATTTGCCATTACTTCGTTAAGTAAATAGAACAGTTCCGACATTATTTTGGAAAGTCTATATCAGTTGGTCGCTAGTTGAATAATCGATTTTGTTTACATCTGAGTGAATAACAAATTTGCATATTCTGACCCACAGCAATAGCCGTTCCTACGCTTTGCGTATCCACGACTAAAAAGCATTTCGTTCGCAAAGGCTGCGTAGTTCCTAAGCCTAAACTACAAGCTTAGCATTGATCCTAGTTTTAGCAATTATATTTTGTGTTTCTTTATTATACCAGGTAACCCAGACAACTCATGAGTTATGGTCGGAATTTTTATAACCATCGTCGTAAGTCAAATTTTAGTCTTTCGTTAAAATTTCAATTTTGGGTTGTCAACTTTTTAAACGTAGTAACTGTTCTCCGATACATGTCAAAAATATCAGGTATATTTT
Organism: Zoanthus solanderi; assembly: GCA_024336925.2. Classification (NCBI taxonomy): domain Eukaryota; kingdom Metazoa; phylum Cnidaria; class Anthozoa; order Zoantharia; family Zoanthidae; genus Zoanthus; species Zoanthus solanderi. Next base: position 8,896 of record JANCMA020356995.1, on the reverse strand, counting down.
TAGAAACATTGCGTAACAGAGAAAGCTGTCTACCGTTTTCACTTTAGTTTTCTTTTGCTTTCAAAGCCATATCAAACGATGAACCGTGAAAGCCACTGCGTTCTTAATTCTGAATTTGGTCACAATACGAAACTGTTAAGAATGTTTGTTTCGCTAAAGAAACGAAATCGAATGTGTTTATAAATTTTGGTTATTTCTTATCACTACGATTCTTTATTGAACTGTAGTGGACAAGTTAGAAAAAAATAAAAAGACTTGATGCACGCTAAACTGTATGAAAGAAGCAAGCGATTCTTCCCTGATTAGACTTTAGAAAACAATAGGGACAATGTATCAAAAACCGCCTCTATTTATATTTGACTATTTTAACAAAAACGTTTTACTGAGAATAACTAGGCAGTGTGACAAACTAACATACTTAAAATATATTGATAGCAGTTTTTACCTTTCAAGTAAGACTCAAAAGATACCCTTTTTAAATTAAGGTATTTCATCTTCATCTTCTAACCGCACTCCCGCTACTATATGTATTCAATGAAGAATCCTTTAAACGGGTTTATTTCTGCTCACATGGAAACAGCTTAAATCGGTTAACATTCTAAAGCAATTTGAACTTTTCTTCCAAAATACATACTTTCAGTTCAGACATACCTTTCAACATAGAATATGAAAGAGTCGTTCGTTCTTGCAATATGCTGAAATCAACCTCTGTGCTTTTTAATTTTAAAAGGTAAAAAATGCCGACAGCAGGAGATTTCTCCAAGGAAAAAATCAACCTACTTGAGCTGTTTAACATTACGACATCTGCCATTCCAACGGCTCTACGAAACATTTTTAAACGAGAATGGAACAATCACTACAAGATGTCTCCAGGACAATGGCGAGATACAGCTCAAAACGGAATGGAGTTCTATAATAGTGAACCTATTGAAAATCAACGAAAGCTTGACTCTTCGATTCTGAAGGTAATAAAAGAAGGAAACAGCAATGAATGGGACTGCAATTGTTTACTGTTTTGTATTTTGGATTCTGCAAGTATTGGCTCACATTTGAGTCATCAGGTTAGGTCTAATGTGAAAATCGTGAAAGACTGCCAGAACAGTCTCTTTTCAAGAGAATTTGAAGATGGAATATCTAACAGCGCATATGAAAACATACTTCAGGGTCTTATTGATTCATTTATTGATCTAGGCCTTACAACAGAAGCTGTTGTAAGCAAGAGAAACCAGAAATTTTCAACCCTACAACTAATTGATCTTGATAAAAAGCTTCAAGAGGAACGATTATCGTATGAAGAATTAATGAATGGTGTCCTTGAAGTTCAACACAAATCGAATGTAAAAGCAGATCAGCCATTTTTCAATTTTCAGTCGTTTCTTGTTCTCCCACCTCATCCAAACCACGAGACAATCAGAAGAACGAACTTGGAGAACAAAATACTAGATGCACTGGAAGATTTAGAAAAAACAAAGCCAAATGAAATCGTCGTTGCTTACATATCAGGAGGTCCTGGTTCGGGAAAAAGTCAAATTGCTCGGGAAATCGGACAACAGTTCTTTGCAAAGAAATCAAAAAGCTCTTCGAAAGCTGTATTTGTAATGACTTTAAACGCTAAAAATCTGGACACTCTTTTAAAATCCTTTTTAAATTTTTCTAATAGATTAGGTTGTTTCGAACATATTGTTTCCAGATTGATTCAATCTGAAAAAATGACAATAACAGAAAAACTAGCATGCTTCAAAAATCTGGTAATTCCACAAGTTCGCAAATTTCTGTCATGGTTGATAATTTTGGATAATGTAATCGATATAAATTCAGTGAGTGAGTTTCTACCATTATCCAATTCCAACGATTGGGGTCCGGGAAGTATACTAGTCACATTGCAGGATTCCCAGCTTTTGGCAATGGAAGATTCAAAGAGTTGCCATTTTTGCATTAGTAAAGGGATGCTACCTGATGTTGCTGTTGACCTTCTCTCAAGTACTTCCACTTTATCAAGTGACAGAGACAAACAAATGCAAGTAGCAAAGGTTTTAGAATTTCAGCCCTTATCTTTAGCTTGCGCTGCACTTTTTGTACGAGATACGAGGAGCAGCGAAACGCAATATGCATGGAAACAGTATTTAGAAACTATTAAAGAACGCAAGATGGATGCCGCACAAAAAGCTATTAAAAGTAAAAGTGGATCATTACATCCTGAAGCAATGACAGCATCAATCGCTTTGCTAGTGGAACGAGAACTGAAACAACATCAAGGTTTTGAACATATTTTCCAGTTTCTCTCTCTTATGGCATCTGACCCATTGCCGACTGATCTTGCATTAAAACTTGCTACACTCAGCAACGGAGCTTTACATGGATTCGATGGAGAAAAACTTGTCACCTCTTCACCACTAGTTTCTGTTTTTGATTGCTCCGAGATTCAAGTTCATGAAGTCGTACTTGATGTCCTACGTATGGAGGTATTTCCCGTACAGAACATTGCAAATTACGTTTCCAACGTTACATCGCTTATTTCTTTGTTTTCATGTATATTAGATATTGATGATAACAATATAAAACATGAAGCAAGAACAGAAACTTTGCGTCCCCACATGGCTGTTCTTGCACAACATGTGGAGATCTGCTGGTCAGTTGGTCGAGATTTTGCAGAAACGCAGTGGTCTAATTGTACGTTCATCAACAGTTTGAAAAACATCGGAAGCAATTGCAACTCATATGCTCACTTTACATCAAGCAGCGCTAATAAGGTATTGGAAATTGCTTTACATCTAATCGAAAATTTCCGTGACAACACTGGAAGCGACGAAATCGCTCAAATTCTGTCGTTACTTGCAAACGGTTACAGATATGCCACCAAATTGAAAGAAGCAAAGGAAATGCTCAAGCGTGCGTTGGAATTGTATCAGAAAGTTACTGACAATGTGGGAGCGGCAATTATAGCTAAGACTCTGAATGATCTTGGAAAAGTTCATTTTGAGTTGGGTGAATTCGAGGAGGCTCGAATTTGTTACATGGATGCCTTGGACAAACAAAAACATGCTTTAGGCTCCTTTAACTACGATGTTGCAGAATGTTTACAGAATTTGGGCGTTGCCTATTACCATCTTGCTAAATATGAGCAGTCACAAAAGTGTCACAGTCAAGCGCTACATATTCTCCGCACACTTGAACACGAGATAGATGACATCAAAGTTTCTGATTGTTTAAACGATCTCGGTAATTCTCACAACGAACTAGCAGAATATAACTTGGCAGTTAAGCATTACGATGAGTCGCTATCAATCAGAAAACAACTATATGGGAAAAAACATTCCAAAGTTGCACAGGTTTTAGATAACATTGGCTGTGTCTACAAAAGTTTAGCTATGTACGATGCTGCGAAAAAGTATCATCAAGAAGCGTTGGAAATAAGAAGGCAAGCTCAGGAAGTCAGCTACCCGGACGTTGCAAACAGTCTAGACAATCTGGGAACTGTCCACCAAGCTGTTGCAGATTTTCATGAAGCAAAAGTGTGCTTTGAACAGGCTCTAGCCATCAGACAAACAGTGTACCCCGACAATCATCCAGCTGTGGCTATGTCGTTCAGTAACCTAGGAGTTGTCGAAGAAGATCTTGCTGATTATGAAGCTGCAAAAACATTTCATCAACGCGCACTTGAAATCACAGAAAAAGCACACGGCAGGGAACATCCTTCTGTTGGTCGAAGTTTGTATAACCAAGGAGCTGTTTACCTTGCCGTCGACGACTTTTGTCAGGCAAAGGAATGTTTCACGGAGGCATTAAGAATAAGAAAGATAGTCCACGGCCCAAACCACCCCAAGGTTGCTACGTGTTTAGAAGGGTTGGGAATTGTGTACCGCGAACTTGCCAAACTTGAAAAAGCACAGTCATACCTTAACGAGGCACTTCTAATCAAACAGAAAATTTTTAACCACAATCATCCTAGCGTGGCAACTAGTCTGGATCATCTTGGAACTGTTCAGCAAATGGCTGGAAAACATGAGGCGGCAAAGAAATTGTACGATGAAGCTCTTGATATCAGGTTAAACGTTTGTGGAGAAAGCACACCTGATGTTGCAGTTAGTTTTAATAATCTTGGTCTAATTTCTCGTGCTCTTACAAAATACCAAAGAGCGAAAGAGTATCTCATGAAAGCTCTGTCTATTAATCAGAGAGTTTATGGTAGACAGCATCCGCTTGTTGCTGACTGTCTTGGGAATCTCGGAGTTGTTTATGAGGATCTGGGGGAACACGAAACTGCGAAGACACTTCAAGAAGAATCTATTGGTATCATGCAAAAAGTTCATGGCAATAATCACGACACCGTTGCCAACAGTTTGCATAATCTTGGAAACATTCATTGGCAACTTGCTGAGTACGGTGCAGCAAAAAACTGCCATAAACAGGCAATGACTATCAGAGCAAAAATTTACGGTCAAAATCATCCACTAATTGCAGAAAGTTTCTTTGCCCTAGGAATTGTTCACCATCAGCTTTCCGAACATGACGATGCAATGGAATGCTACAAACGGGCATTGGCAATGCGACAAGCGATGTACGGCTGTAATCATGAAAGTGTTGCAGCCAGTTTTGACAATTTAGGTTGTCTATTCCAAGAGCTGAAACAAGGTGAAGCCGCAATAGCATGTCACGAGCAATCTTTAGCAATTCGACAAAATCTGTACGGAGAAGAACACCCACTTATTGCATCAAGTTTGTACAATTTAGCATCCGACTATATGTCACTCAGTGATTACGACAAGGCAGAGAAATTTCATTTGGCTGCGTTAGAGATGAAGCAGAAGTTTTATGGCTGTGACCATCCGTCTGTTGCCAATAGTTTCAACAACCTTGGAATTATTTTCATGCTTAGAGGTGAATATTGTGCAGCAAAACATTACCACCAAGTAGCGCTGTCCATTCGATCGGAAAGCAATAAGAATGATTCCCTTGAGATTGCAATCAGTCTACACAACCTGGGGTTAGTTCACCAGAGTCTTTGTGAGCACGAAAACGCGAAACATTACCTCCAACAGGCACTTAATATAAGACAAAAACTTCAAGGAGACCACCACTACGTTGTTGGCTACACACTAGACAGCCTTGGCCTTGTGTATCAAGAACTTGGCGAATACGACAATGCTAAAAACTGTCATAAACAAGCACTTGAGATCAGACAAAAGATTCATGGACAAAGTGATCTTACGGTAGCGGATAGTTTGTTCAAACTCGGTGTTGTGCATCTGGAAACAAGTGACTACAAGGTGGCCAAAGAATACTTCCAAAACGTCTTGACTGTTTCTGGGAATTGCCAACTAGATAGTCAAGTTGTAGGTCTGACGCATCATAACCTGGGGATTGTCTACGAAGGTCTTAACCAAGCTGATCTCTCTATCACACATTTGGAACAAGCACACACGATTCTAAAGAATTCATTGGGAACAAAAGATCCCAAAGTTGTTCAAGTAGCAGATGAACTGAAGAAAGTTCAATCGCTGGGAAAAGCTCCTAAAAAGTGTGTTGTTATGTAAGACATGATTGAAAAACGAGCGGCTTTAAATGTGAAAAAGTAAACGAAACACTATTATTCATGTTTTATATGTTTTTTAAATGTTTTATACATTTATACATAAAAGATTTTATATAAAAATGTAAAACTACAACAGAACAAAAAAATCAATATAAACCTAAAAATGAAAATAAAGTTTGTTATCAAGGTTTTCAAAATGTGTTTCAAAAAGAGAGTCATAATGGAATGCTGAGTCGGCTTTTCTAAAGAAACAGTTTTATAAATTGATAAGTTTTACATCGTGGTGAAAAGAATTTTGAACTGACGTTTTGGACTGTAGTCCTTCCACGCATTCACTCCAACGAAGGAGTGTAGTCCAAAAATGACAGTTCTAAAATACTTCTCACTTAACGTTAACTATACAATGACTCTTATTCAAAATTGTTTTCTTCTTGTAGAACGCATTTGCTTCAAAGCGAAAGATAAAGGAGAAAAAGTTGCCATTATCTGAAGCATTCAGTTAATTTTCTCAAAAAGTTTCCAACATCATCATTATCATTACCATCATCATCACCACCATAACCATTACCATTATCATTACCATCATCATCACCAACATCATCATCACCATCACCATCATCACCATCATCATCACCATCATCATCACCATCATAATTATCATTACCATTAGCATCACAACTATTATCATTACCACGAAGCATCACCATCACCATAATTATCATCTGATCATCATCACCATCATTACCATCACCATCATTACCAACATCATCATCAATACCATCATCACCACCATCATCATTAACATCATCATCACTAACATCATCATTACCAGCACCATAACCATCATCACCATCATTATCATCATCACCACCATCTTCATTACCATCATCACACCTTCATCACCTCCACATTACCATCATCATCACCATTATCACAACCATCATCATAACCGTCATCATCACCATCAACACCACCATCATTAACAATTAACATCATCACTATGACTATCGTCACACTCTTTTAGAAACAGACGTTTGCAATTCAATAATTGTTTAGGTTTATCAAATCGTCCTTAGTTCTGCTCTTACTCGTTGTACAAGTCCCACAAGCTGATTCTTGAGTCTTTTGCTCCTGCAGCCATCAACAAACCTTTGTGATTTCCCAGTGGAAGACAAGCTTCAGAGAATTCTACAGAGTTCACAGTTTCGGTGTGATAATTAAGATATGCTAGTGGCCGAAGTTTCTTCCAACTGTAAACTCGTAACCTGCATACAAACACGATAAAAATGTTTTTCAGTTATACATTGTTTACACTACACGAGCGAAACTTTCCAAATAAAAGCAAAATCAGTTCATGTTGATAGAGGTAAATGTAAATAAAAGAGGAGATAGATGGATTAATGGATGAATCGATCAATTGATAGGTGAATTGTTGGGTGGATAGATGGATTGGTGGAAGGGTAGATGGTTGGTTAGGTAGATGAATGGATGGGTGGATGGATAGACGGACGGGTGGGTGGATGGGTGGGTAAATGGATTGATTGATTGATTGATTGATTGATGGATAAATAAGTGGGAGGATGAGTGAATAGATGGGTAAATGGGTTGGTGGGTGGAAGGTGATCATGAATACTAACGCCACGAATGTCGCGGTGAGAAGGATCGATTACAGAATAAAATATTAAGATGGAAAACGAGGATAAATAGAAAAAAAAAGTTAATGTATAGATTCATAATTACTAATAGTTCAATAGAAAGGCAGGTCTAACCGTTAGAGTATCTCTTAAGTAATTAGAAAAAATTTCACTAGTAAAGTTAAAAAATGATGGTTATTTGGAAACGAAACATGCAGTTTTATCTTCCATGCGCATACCATAGTACAGTAGTATTTAATATCAATAACAGGTAGCTAACGGACGACAACGAGAAGAAATCCTATATAAATTAATTTCTCTAATACCTTCCATCCCAACATCCTACTGCTACTATTTTTCTGTCACCTCGAATTCTTACAGATGCAACTCCGGGTGTCTTAAGCAAAACTTCCTTTTCTGCCTCCACTCCGAGCTGAAAGGTAGAGGTGCGTGTTAGGATAAAGATTATTTTTACAAGTTAGGCAAAGATAGTTTACAAGATGGTGTACAGTGATGATAAAGAAGACAAGTGTCTTGGCTTCTCTAAGTGAGAAAGCTTAAAAAAACAACTTCTTAAGGAGCCACCTAATACAAAAAGCGAAATGACGAATGACTTCATATTTTTCAACTTTTATTGACAGATTTGTTCGATTGTTTATTTTGCCATGATCTTGCCGGTTTTTGTGCTTTTTAAGGTCTCCAACAAGGGTAATTTTAGGGGTCAACTTATACATCGGAATTTAAAAAAAGGGACTTTTTACCCCCAAAAACTGAGTTCGACTTACATACCGGTTCGACTTATACTCCAGAAAATACGGTATCATCCAAGAGAAAGATACAACAAAACTCACACTGGGTGAAATAAAAGGAACATACCCGTGAAAGTGAAACTATAAAAGAGGGGAAAAAACACTAACCTCAGAGCTTATGGATGAGACACATAATTTATTGTCAGCTGATCCTGAAATGAATCGAAGATTCACTTCATCCACATCTAGGCACATGACTGTTGTCAGTAATAAAAAATATATTAATTTGAATACTGTATGTATAAATAATTATTACAATTTTGATTCCTAAACGACAAAATGTCTTAAATTTAAGTATAGTCAATGGCCCTCAGCTTATGTTTTAACTGTAAAAATTCCCTGTTTTTCCATCCATGATAACTAAGAAATGAACTACTTTTAGTGATTCTTTTAGGTAAAAAGTGCTAACTGTGAAAATGGGTTACATTTTTTAATTCTAAAATAAAATACTTGGTTTGCTCAGAATAAACTGCAATAAATCCACTGTCAAGAGTAATGAACTTTTAAACAGGAGTGTTATTATTATTATTTTTATTATTATTATTATTATTATTATCATTAGTAAAAGTAGTAGTAATAATGTAGTGGTAGTAGTAGCATTAGTAGAAACAGCAGTAGTAACAATAAAAGTAGTAGTTGTGGTAGTAGTAGAAGTAGTAGCAATAATAATAGTAGTAGTAGTAGTGGTAGTAATAGTAGTAGTAATAGTAGTGGTAGTAGTAATAATAGTAGTAATAGTAGTAGTAGTAGTAGTAGTAATAGTAGTAGTAGTAATAGTAGTAGTAGTAGTAATAGTAACAGTAGTAATAATAGTAGTAATAGTAGTAACGAAGTAGTAGTAATAGTAGTAGTAATAATGTAGTGGTAGTAGTAGCATTAGTAGAAACAGCAGTAGTAACAATAAAAGTAGTAGTTGTGGT
>JANCMA020356888.1:0-11569 GCA_024336925.2 Zoanthus solanderi | reverse complement strand
GGAGGAGCAAAACAAAAACCATGCAACGTCACACCCGCAAACTCAGTGGATCAGTGACGCTAATGGATAGTGAGTGACTGAGTGAATTGTTGAGATGGGGGTTAATTCTACACTTTAATAATCACCCCCTCAGAAATCTTCTTGGGAATACTGCTTGCAATATCCAATCATATTATTCTTGACCAGAAAAAGTGTATATAATACAACTGTCGATAAGTAAATAGGGCTCGACAGTAACAATAGCCACAGACTAGTAGAAACTCAGTTGTGGCTAATAGATTTTCTATTTCCATCAGCCACCGCTTTGGCTTGTAACCAAAATGAAATTGACTGAACAAGTTTCTGTCTTTTTCATGGAAGAGATCTCAGAATTTCAATGCTTCGCTAGTAAAAAAAATGTTTCGCTAGTAACATCTAAGTTGATACTTGCCACTTAGTAAGTTAAAAATTTAGTGTCGTGCCCTGAGTAAACCCATCGTCCAGTACATAAACTCCAAATCATAATCCATAATTTTCGAACTATATGTCTTCATTTTAGTTCCCAGTTACCAGCCGAGATATTTTTTTTATTTTTTATTTTTTGCTTGTGATAGATCCAAAATATTAATAAGCTTAGTATATGAAGGAGTTTGACCATTAAAAGCTTTTCGTGTTGCAAAACTGAAATGCCACGTTGCACTGACAGATTGCGAGTCTGCGAGATCTGAGTTAGAGGTCAAGGTTTAATTGCAAATTCCAGTAAGCGTTCTTCTAAAGACACAAAGTAACAAAGAACTAAATACTTACCTTTGTTTTAAAAACTCTTCCCGATTAAAGCGTGATCTTTCAATGAGAACCTTTTTTTGACAACATAAGGAATTGGCTTATTTACTTTTTCCCGGTCAGCGGTCCTGTCTATAAAACAGACTGAAACCAGTCACAAAGGCCCCCAAACACTGGTTTTAATAAAAGCACTCATAAGTAAAAACGTGTTAATCTTGATTAACTTCGATACAACTTCAAAAATAACTTTATTTTGAACTCTAGGATTTTACTTACGCAATTTAAAATGAATGGAACGTTAAATTTTATTCTACATTAGTCCTTCTCTTAGCTCTCCCCAGTACTTTTTCAGCTCAAAATGATGTCAGTCAAAAACAAAAAAATTTTGACAAAATGGCGCAGTTTCTAAATGAAATTTTGCTACACGTCTTCGAGTATCTCAACGCTTTTGATTTAACAAAAGCTTCAGCAGTGTGCAAGCAGTGGTTGCAAATTTCACGCTCAGGTTGTTTGTGGCGAAAGCTATTACTAGTTCGTTGGCCGTCTCAGACATTTTTATTCGACAAATGCCCTCTTTCTAGCTTGAACTGGATGAGGACTTACCAGGAACTCGCACAAAGAGGGAATTTTTCTTCAGACGAAATGAAATATCTTGTTTCTTGTAAGGCCGTTGAAAATGAACTTTTCACGCCTGAACTGCGAAACGCTATGTTTCACCGAATGGCGCAAGTGTTAGTAAAATGGAAAGCGGTAGACCCGATGGAAGCTCAGAACTCGTCCGACTTCCCAGAGTGCAATCGTAACCTTGAACTTTTGTACGATACCTGGAATCTGAAATGGGTTTTCATTGATAAAAGAAGAGGTTATATGCTGGACGAAAGCATCTTTAGTGGCAAAGCAAAAGTTTTCGAAAAGAGCAAAAGAATTCGCTATGTTAGGTCCTATCAAGTTATAGCAAGTTGTCTAGCCATGTACCGTTGGCTGTGTTTGTTTAGAGCATACTGTACTCGGGAAATCGGACTTACATTTTACAGGGTCTGGAGATATCGGTTGCGGCACAGGTCTACCAGTCTTATATTTGAATTGTTTGACTGGAAGGCAGCCATGTCCTGTACCTTGTCAAATGGTTGCCCCAACAATAAGGAGTTCAAGGAAGATTGCTTAGAATTGATGGATTTATTAGCCCATCCTAATTTTATTATGCATCCAATGGGTATTGACCCACTATTGAGGATGCAGATTGAAAGGCAAGTGTCAGAAACATCACATTTGGGTGTATCCAGTTTGCGGTCTTCTAGCATGTCAAGTGTTCTGAGTAACACTGATCTTGAAGAAATTGTGCCTCTGGATTGTAGTTCAGCCAACAAGGTTCCGAGCCTTGTTGACAGTGACGATGATTCAGAGAATGAGAGTGATTATGTAACTAACTGTAACTACTTTATCTGTACACACCATTGGGATATAGAAGAGCAACATGCCATTCAAGCAAGTGTTGCTGAGAGATGGGTTGTTTCTAGGACTGCACTTGATCCACAGCTTTTGGTTTTGTATGATTCGGATGAGAACTCCTGGAAACTTTGCCATATCAGTGATCAAAGCACATACTGTCGTCACAAGCCTGTCACATTTCGTGATGAAGATACATTTGGAAAGACGGTTTTCTTCTCAGAGGAGTATGAGAAGTTCCCAAAAGCCATTCCAAGCTGTTTAGCTCTGTACCGATTATTATGCTTGATAGATCTTAATGCTGAAGTTTATGTAAATTGGGAAGAGTCATCTGTGTGGATGCTACATTTACGGCACAACCAAACCAGTGGCATTCTTCACCTGAAGGACATTAATGGTAATTACTTTGATTTAGTTTTCTTTAACATTCATACTTGATACCAAAAATTTTAATTTCAGTAACTTGGCCACAGTTAAGCCTTGGCCCTTGAGCAAGTTTGTAATTTTAAAAAGTTACCTTGAGGTTTCTCTTTCATTGAGTTATTCCAGAAAAAATCCACACCCCTTGATGAAAAGGCACATTTCTGACCCTCCCCCCTCTCCTTCCTGGATTTCCAAGTTCTAAAACCCCCTCCCATCTGTATTTCCAAACAATTCTATAAACCTTAAATTTGATCAAATGTGTATTAGAATATATATATAAATATATACTTTGATTATTAAAAAATTACGAACAATTTTTCAAAGAGTGCTCAGCTATGTAGGAGCAATATAATTGAAAAAGTTGAAAATGTTGAAGACTTTAAGATTGACTCATTGTTTTATTGCTACAAATGTTTCGTGTGATCAAATGTGACCACACTCATCAGGCAAGTTACAATGAATGAATGACCATCGCTTAGGTGGCAGTTACAAATATGGTACTTAGGGTACAAAGTTTCTTAGGCTATATTTGTTTCAGTGTCGGCATGGTAATATTGATTTAACTAAATATGTATATGCAGTTTGTATAGCTTTTTAAGCATTTATCCATTTTATCCATTTTTTCTAATTTATAATTGACCAATATTTTACAGTTGGCGTGATGTCTACCTACTTTGCCGACTTTAATATATGTAGATTTAGATTTAGAAAAGTGTTTTACAAGAGTCTTAGTCTAAAGTTCAAAAATTTTTTAATGAATCGAGTTAAGAAGTATTTGAGGTTGAAATCACTGGAAAGCTAAGAATCGCGAAATTTACTGATTATTTCAATAAAATGTTCATTCTTTGTCTGAATTACACGGTTGGTAGTAAAACGTAGTAATAAAGAATGTACGAGACTGTTCCAAATACGGCTAGTCTTTGCAGAAATCGGGAACATATGCGAAAACAAACATCTGCACAAAGTTTTAAAACAATTTTGTAAAAGTTACTGCTTTTTGCATAGCACTTTCATATTCAATTCTACCATTTGAAAACCCTGCCCACTGTTGACTTGAGATCAGATCTATTCATAAACGGGGGTGTGAAAACGCAAGATGTTGCAGCCGAGGCTGCTAATCGCGAAGGTGTTAGTTTCAAGATTACCCACTTCCTTTTTCAATACATAATAATTTTTTGAGATCAATAGGAAAGTCAATTTACCAGCGATTCATTTTAACGGAAAAAAAACACGGCGCGAGTTTCAATTTAGTAAACTCCGAGATGTTTTCGAGAAAGCACGATTCAAATTTCCAAAAACATGCCAAAAATGAGCTACTGGGAATGCGACAAAAGCGCTCGATCGCGAAAACGAACAAAGATAGCAGATTATTTAGAGCTGCAATTGAGAAAATGCCAAAAGAGTTCAAAGCAGTGGAAGTAAGTTTTTTTTTTAATTCACATACACTGACGAAAATAGCCAAATCGCAAAATAATTATTTCCCACACACTATCTGCAGTAATTTTAAAAGTCTTAAAATTAACGTCAAATCTGAACGTTTACACGAACGAATTATAAAAACGCTTCGCACTAGTTCCTTTAGTGAAAATAAAACTTTGATTTATATATGTAAAAATCAAATTATGAAAGAAATGCTCGCTGAAAAGTTGAAAAAAATTTACCAGCTCTTCCGTAAACTTTGTTATGACTGCAAACATGGCCGCCATCGGTCTTTTCGCGCAAGAGCTTGCATTTGTTAGTGACAGCTAGTAAGTAGCAGAGAGGGTTGTTGTTGAACATTTTCATTAAAACAGAAATAGAAAATGGCCACGAAAATATATAGAAGTAAAAAAAGATGCGAGATAAAATCATTGCTGTTCAAATATTCACATAATAGCTGAATTTATAGCCTGCGTACCTGCCGGTCTTGTGAGAAGGGGAAACAAGTGAAAAGACTGGGGAGAGGTAAAAAAAGGTACTGGGGTGGGTGGGGTGGAGGGGTGGAGGGGGAAGGATAAAGAGAGTCTGCCCGAAAGCTTTTTCGATAACTCCGTCCGCGAGTGGACGGAAAAAACTGATTGGCTCGTTACAATTGGCTTGTCAATCAAAATCGGATAAAATATGTAAGTTGCCTAGTGAGGCAAATTGTGACATTTTTTAATGAATTTATACACTCTACTAAACAACATTATTAAAGTAAAGAGTGAAGACAAGAAGCATAACAGAATTAATAAAAACAAATTTTTCAAAAAACTAAAACACAGCAACTAAACAAATAATTTTCGGTTGAATGAACACACAAAACCAGTTTGCAAGTCAAAAATTGTTTAGAATATAATAAATGACAAGTTTGCAGTTAGTGGAGTTGAGATTGTCTAGTGAATTTATTTGTTTAAGGAAGCGGGAAGCAAAATGCTAAGTTTTCGAGCAGGCGGTCTTTCCCTCCCCAAGTTTTCATCCTAACAATAAGACCGCCAGCTGCGCAGGCTACCGATTTTATTAAAAAGCTTTTTTTGTTCATATAGGCGCATATTATTTGCTTCGTTTTTCAAATGAAATCATGAAGAGCACTGTAAGAAATAGTTGAGTAAGGATTAATCTTACAAAGCAAAATTTTCTATACCTTTACCAGAAATTGAGAAAAAAAAATACGGTCTTGTTTGCACTAAAGCTATGATTTTCCAGTGAGTGATTCTAACAGTGACATGCATGAGAAGAAAAGATAAACTTCGTAAAGCACCGTTGTGTGAAAGTTTGTGTTTTTCAAATGAACTTTAGAAAAGCACCGTGCGAAAAAGTTGAGTTAGGATTAATCCTTTTTACAAAACAATATTTTTTGCTTTAGCTAAACTGAGTCAAAGCTTTTTAAAACTTGCAGTTTCGTTTGCAAACTGAAACTTTAATTTTCCAGTGAGTGATTCAGTAACAATAAAGTGACATGAAAGAAGGGCATCGTACGCATATTTCAGTTAGGATTAAGCAAAGCGTGAACTATGAGATGAATTTAAGCAAAAGTTAATTTAAACAGGGCAAAATAAAGTAAAAAATAGAAAACGAGCAAAACACACTTTTTTTTTATAAGAATCATACTTTTTTCCCCGGGCCTCGCGGTTCTTAAAACCTTGACATTTTCAGCCTTATATAATTCTTAAATAATTCTTAAATAATAGTTTCAAAATACTATAGGTCCTCATTTTGTCGAAGCCGTTAAATCCAGAGTGGTCGAGTGATCAAGCCTCAGTATGATTGTAAAAAAAACTCTTAAAATTTCCGAAATTAGAGGCTCATGATTCTTATATAAAATGGATTCTTATAAAAAAAAAGTATATACCACAAATTTTTAAAATCCAACAAGCACTATCATAAAGCAAAAAAAAAAAAAAGCGTTTCTTTGCTTGTGTTTATCCTGTGCGGAACAGATCCTCTTTACTTTACGACTATTCTAAGCTGGTTGTAAATACCTTACATAAAGGTACTTCCCACAATTGTTATTGCCTTGAAATCAAATATGACAAACAATAACAGTGTGGGATAGGGTAAAGTGAGAATTGTAACAACCGAGAGTCAACGACTTTAGCCGATAATAATCGAACAGCATTAATGTGAATCTGCTGCGAATTCCCAAGGTACAAAGTTTAAATAGGCTATTGTTTCAGCAAAATACCAAACTTACAATGGAGCAAAGCTTGATATGTTATATCTAAATATAATAAGTGCATGTAAGATGAATTAAGTTAGATGATAGTAATGGTTCATTCCGTAAGGGTTGTCAGAGTGCCAGGAATGTGGATAAGTCCCATTTCATTAGATTCCATTAGTTTCATACAATTTTATTATCATTGTTATTCGCAGTTGCAGGAAATTCTGCAACATCGTACTTCAAACAAAAATTTCTCGTACCTTGGGTTCAACGATAACTTCCACATTCTTTCCTTTGGAGAACTCAGCAGATTTCACTTGGGTCTCCATTAGCTCACGAGTTGTAGCCGCCCACAGACTCAATTCTTCAAGCTCAGCTAAAAACTGACATACCCGCTGAAGTTTCGTCTCAAGGCCTCTAAGCCGCGGTGGGATCTCGGAACAAAGCCTTTCCCAACGGATATTAACTAGATCCAGTCTTGCGCGAACAGCATCGTTGTTTGGCTTGGACAGGATGGATTTATTAAGGAGACGTTCGCCTGATCGTTTGATAGTCGAGTAGGTATCTTCTTTCGCTTCTTTCTCCTTCTTCAGGTCCTGGTAAAAAACGCTTGCTTCATTAATACCAAGTGGGCAACTTGAGCCGGCATATACTTAAATCGTTCTAACGTCTGATATAACACGCCTTCTTCATTTTTTGACTCTGAATTCGAGCTCACTTTAACATTGATACCAGTACGATTGATACAATCACAAATTTAAGGCAGTTTGAAAACAGTTTCACTTCAAACTACCTTGTAATTAGCTCATTAAAATTATGTATTATGTTATATAATAACTATGTCTACGTCCAAAGATTTTTATACAAACATACTTTATTGAGAGTACGTACTTCCCCACTGAATTAAGGCTTTAAGTAAGCATCATAACAAAATATAATAAAAAGAGCACAAAAAATTACTATAACCAAGTAAAAATGAAATGAGTAAAAAAAGCTTGAACTAATTTAAAGACCTCAGAGATTCGACAATATTTAAAAACCTATTTTGATACCGTGACTTTTTCCAACAAGAGCTCAATGCCGTCCTCGTCTGCAGGCGAAGGATCCTTTGGTCTGAGAACAGCCTCAACTTCATCCAGCCAATGAAGCAAGTCCGAACTCTCATCCATAAACTCCTCTGTCTGCATTCGCTCCTCTTTAAACCTGGAACGGACCGATAGTTGTCCTTAGTAGTTTCTTACACACCCCAGATACAATTAAAGATAAAAGTAACAAATGAAGCGTGGTATTAAGTTTCGTCATGCGGTGCTGAAATGTTCTAGAATGTATATGAACTGAAATCTATTTCCTGACCTTTTAAATTTTTATGCAACTGTAATTTTTTTTCAACGTGGAAAGTAAAAAAGTTTTTTCTTCTCACATGCTTTCATATCCATTTGTACCTACAATTACAGTTCTACAACTCACTCGCATCAGTCAACGTTTTATTTATATCTCAATACGTTTCTTCTCTGGAAAACCCGCATGTTTTCTTATTTGATTATTGACTTAAGTTATCTCTGAAGAACAACAAAAAAAAAACAACATTCTAAGGAATGGTTTAGAATATATGGTCGCTTCATTTAAAAATTATTTATTTATTTATTTGTTTATCAATTAATTCATCGATTTATTATGTTATATTATTAATTTATTTATTCATCCACTTCTTTAGGTCCGCAGGGCTATTATCAAACAATAGTGCATGGCTCCAGACTAAGTGCGTCCGTATTAAAATAAGTAGCACATGAAATATATGGTAATCACTAGTAAAAAACAAGATACAATGTATTCTCAAACTGTATCACCGTTAAACACCCCAAACCAAGCCTGGAACCGCTACATTTGCATAGGTGCCAACTCTCCTGCTTTTGGCGGGAGACTTACACTTTTTGCCTCGTCTCCTGCTTTGATGCTTAAATCTCCCGCTTTTTACGTACACCAATATTGAACACTTATTTAAAACTCAGTGAGGCCTAACAACACTATCGAGGGCCATAATATTAGAAACCTCGAAAGGGTTAATACGTCACCCTCGCAAAACAATGATCAAACATCGAAGAGACTGTTTTAGGTGATTTCTATAGTGCAGAAACTGTCAGCTGTCATCCTCGTATCCCGCCATGGATTTTTAAAGATCCCGCTGCATTGTCAAACTGAAACAATTGCGAGAACCGATATTTGTAAGTCAACCAGAACAACTCAAATAAAAGTTGATTCATAAAAATGTTTCCCGCTTTTCAAAGTTTTGGGTTTGGCATCTATGCATTTGCTACATAACTGCGCCAGCAGGTTAGGATAATCGTCAAGAAATCTACCAATACCTTGGTCGCCTGACTATTTTCTTTAAATGTAAGCTCAAAAAACAATGGCGCAGTTTTAAAGTGCCTATAACATTTATTTTTTATTTCTTTATACAAAAGTACATAGTTTTAAAAAGACATCCCCGCAAAAATGTTTTGATTTGAACAAAACGCGAATTTTTAACGTCAAGAAAAATCGGCGCCATTTTGGTAGTAATTAACTTGCAATTATGATTATCACCATCATTATCATCATCATTATCATCATCATCACCATCACCATTATCATTACCATCATCATCACCACCACCATTATCATCACTATCATCATCATCACCATCATCATCATCACCACCATCATCATCATCACCACCATCATCATCATCATCACCACCATCATCATCATCATCACCATCACCATTATCACCATCACCATTGTCATCATCACCACCATCATCATCACCATCACCATTATCATCATCATCACCACCATCATCATCATCACCACCACCATTATCATCACCACCATCATCATCATCATCACCATCATCATCACTATCACCATCATCATCATCATTATCATCATCACCATCATCATCATCACCATTATCATCACCATTATCATCATCACCACCATCATCATCATCATCATCATCATCACTATCACCATCATCATCATCACTATCACCATCATCATCATCATTATCATCATCACCATTATCATCATCACCATTATCATCACCATTATCATCATCATCACCACCATCATCATCATCATCATCATCACTATCATCAGCAGCACCACCATCATCATTGTTCATTTTTTCATTTTTTTATTTCTCCTGCTACGCAAATATAATTCGTTTAACAAAAGATATCTGAGAAGACATATAAATATAACTTTATTAAATGGACAAAAAAATATTCAAAACTTATTTCTATATATTATCATTTTATCAGCTGAATTTTACATTGCACTGTATATAGCAACCTTCCCCAACTATAACATTTCATTGGGTGACGTCCTGTTCTGAGCAAAATCAAAGGGAAACACAAGACCAACCAATGTGACTCCAAATAAGGAATGGAAATTTTTTTTTTAGGTTAACGACAAAAGAAAGACATTACTCAAGTGAAACCTGTATTTTTACATTCCTGCTTCACCGACTGGAGTTTGCACAACGTCAATGAAGTAAAGAGCAAGTTAAACAAAAAATAGGCACACCGGGCGACATGTTTGTGAGAGTAGGCGACATGTTTGTGTGAATGGGCGACATAATTGAGTAACACCCGATGACTTGAGACAACTGGCAGAATCGAAAAAAAAAAGCAATTTTACGGTGTTCTCTTTGTAAATAAAAATAAAATTTGGTTAAAAAAAAATGAACTGAATATTTTTTGGTTTACTACCTTCTAATTGTAACTCATTCCAAAATTTAAACACTATTAAACTGAAGCCGTTAGTTCAACAACTTCTTAATTCACGCAATCCTGCTTTACTTCACAATATATTTTGCCCTATGCCTAACGCTCCAACAAAGGCAAAGAAATATTGCTAACGTTATTTACACTTTGAGGAACTAATGAGGAACAGCCGAGAATAAAGCAAAAAATAAAAGCCATGTGGTTATTAATACCTCCAGCGGCTTGCTCCAGGGCTTGGAGGCCCGTGAATCTGCACTATAACATCCATACGCATGTGGCCAGTTATTCAATACTTCACCAGCTTAGGAAAATGTCTCTTGCTGAACTCCGGCAGAGACCTTAAAAGAAAACTTTAAATACTCCGGAGTAAATTCACGATCTAACTGTGAATCTCTCGAGTCCTTTGCAGCTGAAGTTGTTTCCAAAGGTCACTGTAGCTTGTCACCGCAGGTGGTACACATGACGAAAGAAACGACGAGCTTTGAGAAATCACAATTTTGAAATGAACTGCTCACTTCAATTGCCTTGTTTGTTCTTCCGGCAAATGGGAAAAAGAAAAGTATGATTTTTTTCAAATGCAATATGAAATGTAGCTACGAAGATTCTACTTGATTTAAAACAAAAAAAAAACGATAAAGACGATAAAATTTGAAACTTGTAAGCTGATAAAAACAGACTTTTAAAAATGTCAACTGTCAAAATAAAAATATTGACGATCTTTTGACTATGAGTGGAAGATTTCAATAAACACCTAACGTTCAAATAAAAAAAGGAGGCACTTGAAATGATCGTGTACGTGTGGCTTGAAATTTATATGCGAGTTTCAATTGTTATTCTAAAAAATTAGCAAAACAAACATCATTCATCACGTCCGATTTGTTGGCGTAGATAACGTGCGCGCAAATTGAGTTTGTCCACATGATTGATCGAGTTTTCTTTTCAACATCCGTAAACGAAATGATTTTATGAGCAACGGGGAAGGTATTTAAACCATTCTTCGCTGAAAGGTATTTTCAATCTTCTGAAGGCCTTTTTCTTGAAGTCTACTAAGCATTCGAAGTTAAAATAATTAGATTTCTACTGACACAAGGAACATTTCTGAACCTACTCTTATTTTATTCGTAATATAATTTATCTCAACAAAAAATATATTTTAAAAAGCTGTGCAAAGAGCAGACGTTTCAACCTTTTCATAAAAAAAACTAAAATCAAACAATAAAGCATGGAAGCAAATTATAAACTAGCAAATGAAATGAGTATAAGCTGCGAAAGCCTAGCAAAGAACTTGAACACTTAGTAAAATCATACAGGAAGAAAATGGTTTAAAGAAAGTTTGAGATTAGACCTTTACTCTTTGTTTCGTCTTTGTACACTGCTTGCATTATTCAAGTTTTTATGGGGACCTCTATTTCTCATGATCATCCTTCAAAGTTGCTTTAGTGAACGAATTTTTTACTCCCTTTTGTGGCACACTATTCAGTGCCAGTCAGTTATCAACAAACAACTTCTCCTTATATAACACATACAAAATATGACATTTGGTGATGAGAAA
>JANCMA020356783.1:0-11569 GCA_024336925.2 Zoanthus solanderi | reverse complement strand
ATATTACGGCCATAATTCAATTAAAATTATCAGGTGAAAAACGATTTTAAAAACTTTCCTCTAAAGACTAAGCGCCACAAAAAAATAAATTTTTTGCATGGCGCTAAAAATGGGGGAAAAGGCAAAATTATTCTAATGGTTGGCGCTTAAATTGGAACAATTACGGTATCTAAAGTTAAACAAGATTCAGAAAGGAGCGCATAAAATCTTTCTTTAATTCTACAGTCTGGACAAAGCTTTGCCTGTAGTTGTGGAAGGCATGTTGTGACCATGCTAGTTTCGTTCAATGCCGCAGTGAACACATGCTTATTTTATTGAATGTGAACAGTACTACTTACTGGGTACTAAACATGTACATGACGCCATTTTGTGCTGGATCTCGGGCTACTAGTGCTCATAGTCAAGTAGCAAATGTCATGAATTACTCCCGTGGGACTTTGATGAAGAAAGCACTGAAACTACCTATCTAGATATGTTTAGACACGGGCACTAATAGTGAACATAGACTAAGAAACAATATTCTGAGTCAAACCCGAATCAAAAAAACTTGTTAGACACTACACTGAGAGATAAAGCATAAACATTACTCCGTCTTCACATTTTGTAAGCAAGTTCTTTCTTGCTGAAGTCATGGAGCTCAGTTTATAAGTTTTACAGCATAGTGAAAAGAGCTTGAACTGACGCTTCGGAGTCCAGGGTAAAATGTATAAATTTATCAAATTAATTCTATTTGAAACACCGACGCGGCATCCATTTATGAATGATATAGCGGTTGATCGTTTGAGAATCTTTATATTTGTGATACGACAGAGAAATAAAATTTTAACGGTTTTAAGCTATCATTCAAAAAAATTTCCTTTAGTTTTTTGTCACCATAATTATTTGGAAAACAATTGGTTGAAGAACACCTGCAACGCGTTCTGAATGACTTGACAAAAGCAAAATACTCGAGAAACTATAAGCACACATTTTAAAAGGAGTCTCAAGCTGCTACCACAACAAACAAGTTTAGCAAGCGGTCATAACCATCGCAACCAGTAAAACGTCATGTCAAATCGTCAAACTTTAAAATGGTTGGAGATTTTTTATTCATTTTTCTTATCTTTTGCTTTATCTAAGTTTACTAAAATGGAGAAAAAAACAATCACTGCTTTAATGAAGTTGGTAAAAATAAGAGAAATTCGGTACTATGCTAATAATTTCTAAATTCTGCTTCGATTCGTACGTTAGTTCCCTCTTTTGTCATTTGTGTATCTGAACAAACTTGATTTTTAATTATGAACAGTTCTCTCCGCATGATGTTGAGACCACCGACCGTGACGTTAATGATTTACTCGGAGCGAGAGAAACCACTGAAGAATTGAACTTGAACATAAAAGAAATATTGACAAACGGCTCAATAAAACGGCCTGTTGGTTCTCAGTTTGGCAACAAAACTGAATTGAATATGAAGAAAAGATATATATTAGACAAATTTCAGTTATAAAGCCACGAAAAACAAAGAATTCTGTAAGAAAGGCTGAAGTACAGTAAGGTTATCATGAACTGATGAAGGTGAAACTTTGTTTAAGCTTTAAGTTTTTACCATTACTTGACCCAGTTTCCAATGCGATCATACGGTTGTAAAAATCAATAATGCTAAATAAGTGTTTGTAAAATATGCATATGGCTCCTTGATAACTGGTTTTGCCACTAACAATTTTGAGATTTTTATAATCCCAATATCTACTATAAAAATTTAGGGGATCTAGTTGGCGCAGTTGGTAAAAGTTCTTCAGCCTTCACCGTTTAATATCCCGGATTTGAATCTTTAGATAACGTCAAAGCTCACACAGCCTCCATTTTGCCGAGGTCGGTAAATGAGTACCAGCGTCTGCTGGGAGCTAACCTGCGATGGATTAGTGTCCCATCCAGGGGGAGTCAGAGACTCTCATCTGCTTAACACTACAGAAACCGGAGATAAGCGCTGGCTCCAGTGAGCCACAATTAAGGCTTGAAAAAAGACTTAGTTTTTGCTCTTAGAAACCGCATATATATAAAGCTTAAGATTTTAACTCAAACTTTTTATCTTGGTTCAGTTGCTATCGCACCTAATTATAATGAATTAAATTGTAAACACTTGGCTAAGTCAGCAAAAAAAGTGTTTATTATAAGGTGGTTATTAATTTTTTGCGTTCAAAATCTTATTTTATTTTACGACTGCGTTTTTAGAAAGTTCTTTAGAAGGTTGTGACGATTTTTTGTTATACGATCAATTTTACCGTGCTCAGTGTAGTCGGATTGCCTCACTAAGACAGAAATAGTTGACAAATCTTTTAGACTAATTTCTAACTAAACTCAGCCCTGGGTCAAAAATTTTGCCATGTAATCGCGCATTTGATTTAATAAGGATGTTGTATTGAAGCCAGGGCTGAAATTTCAGCCCAGTTAACAGGACTGAGTTCAACCCAGGGGATGAAAAAATTCCATGTAATCGGCCTTTTGTTTATCTGTTTGGCTGACTCACTGACTTCTACCTTTATAAGACTTTTATCGTTGAGAATCGGAATCGGAATCGCTTTCTTTGCTCATTAAAAATCTTGTTACATTTTTATTGTACATTTAAAATAATTTCTATTTACATTGAAGCTTTAATTCTTTTTAATTAGCTATAACATAAAAAAAAAAAAAAAAAGAATAATTGTAGTTAATAATAGAGCCTGAGGGCTAATTTAACTGTGAAGTTTTCTTGTTAGCCCCCAGCCTTATTACATATACTATTTTCTTAACAGAGAATTTTAAGAAAACTTTGATATTAGGCCTGCAAATCTTTATTCAACCAAGAGCCAAGGATGTGTAACGGTGATGCATGGAACACAACGGGTCATTCGGGCAAAATAGATTTTGAAGCTTGGAGCTAAGACTCGAGAGAGATTCAAGTTTTCATTCAGGATACAAACAACTGAACTTTCTTTTAACAAAGTACCGAACAAAAGAAAATGGATATTTAAAATCACGAAGAAGACTAATGCTGGGAGAAAAACGAGCCACTTATTTTCAAATAATTATAAGAATAAATTTTACTTAAAAAGCCAATTTTCCTGTTATGTCAATATTGATTTGGAGAATAACAAGAGAATACTTTGCGTAGTTTCTAAACACTGATGATGGTAGGAGCAACTGCAAAAACATGTCCTGTTTTAAAAACATTGTTATTCTCTTTCAAATTTTTACTTTAGACAGTTTAGTGTTTTTAGTTAAACCATTCAAAACAAGCTTAAGGGACCGATGCTTTTTAATTTTAAAAACTATTATTACGTGAGTTATAAACAAACTCCGTTAGACTTCATTTTTGTATACAGAAAATCAAAGCCAGGGCTTAATGTATTAGTCCAGATCGTGTGCGCAACGTTAAAACCAGTCATCGTAATGTTGAAAAAAAAAAGTTTATACCTGCGTAATTAACAAATGGCTATTTTTCAACTCCGTTCTGGCTTCGGATAAATTACTCATTTTTTAATACGAAAAAGAAAGGATAATTTGTTGTTGTCGTTGGTATTGAGCTTCAAATATATATATTTAGTATCAGTATTGCACCGTCTACACATCAGTCGAATGACTTTAATTCGGTTTTTGCTTGCTAAAACGGCTTTTTTCCGCAATATCAGCAACCTCGTTCCCAGTATCCTCTCTCTTCTCGGAACGAGGTTGCAATATCAGTTGTATATGACATAATAATAATATAATAATGTCTTTATTCGCATTCGATAAAAGCTACATATCAAATGTTACAAATATATATATATATAATGTAAAATATAAAATTCAAGGTCTAAGAATTAAATAATTAAATGATTATGTTTAAAAACTATCCTATTCATAAAGCTACATTTAAAACGTTCAGTATTGACCCTTGGCAACAAGCTACTCTTATGCCTTAACCTGTAAGAGGTGTTTTTAACCACTGGAAGTGCGTCAAAAAGAGGATGTTTACTGTTATTCCTTATCCTATTAAAAATGGCAGTGTCCGACTTTTCTAGCAATACATTTATATCATGGGGCTCAGACATATACTTCCTTTTAAAACATCTAGTCAAAAAATTTTGGACGGTGACTGGTTCCTTACTGATGACTGGTTCCTTACTGATGACTGGTTCCTTATTGATGGCTGGTTCCTTACTGTGACTGGTTCCTTATTGATGGCTGGTTCTTTACTGATGACTCGTTCTTCATACGGTTTACTGTTTTTTCCCACACTGACTAGTTCGTTTATTTTACGAGTTTCTTCTTTCGAAACTGAAGCATAGCTGGAAGCCATTTTTTCACAAATGAACCAAAAAAGTTCTGTTCACATGCTAAGTTAATACTAATTACACAATAATTACGTTAACTTCAGTATATCTATTAGACGAGTAAACTAAAATCTAAAATCTTAATCGAAAGCGAAATATGTATCATACAAACGGTTAAAATCGGCCATTAAATCGAAGCGATTACAAATGCCGAACTTATCGGGAGAAAGAGTTAATTGTTAGAAACTGCTTGCAGCAGTTCCCCTTAAAGTGTATATATCAGTTGTGGATTTTGCGTATGTGTTACAGGTCAAAATTATTTTTAGGTTAATTACGCGAACCAATTACAAGCCCCGCACGAATGACCGTCCTCCATAAATAAAGTGATCAGAATTTTAAATTTTAGTCTGATGATCGCGTCAAGCGTGAAGCTACAGTAACGAAATTTCTTAATGTTTTAAAGTTTCTCTATCTCGTTTTATTTTCAACGGAAGTTGATTTTATTAGGGCGGATAAAGTGGCAACAATAGAAAATATGAGACAATTTGCATAGATTGTTTGTGTGAGTACGAATAAAACTTCTTTGTGAGAAAAATGTGCTTGATTGATGTGTGTGGAGGGTGGGGCTCAATAGCTAGGGGGTGGGGTGCAGTGTTAGTGTCGGTGGAAAAATGGGTTGGGATTAGGATTAGCAGAAATGGAAGAGAAGTGGAGAGAAAATGAAAAAAGGGGAAGAAAATGCAATAGTATTGAGAAACTCATCAGTAGAACAATTGCGTCTAATTATTTTATCCTATAGCCCTGGAATTTAAGATACCCTTTGTATTCAACATCTCTCTTATTGAAACTCATCATCAGTACCCTTTGAATACAAAGGGTATCTTAAATCCCAGAGCTATAATGCAGATTTAGAAGACAGTCAGTTTGATAGGGCGTTTAATATTGAAAGATCAGAACTCCTGAAGAAAAATGTCAAGCCTGACAAAAAAGTATTTCCGTTATAGTCCTTGACTGCAATCCTATCCTTCCTGATATTCAGAAGGTTATCCAAAAGTATGCTCATCTTTTAAGATCGTCACCCGAGTTATTAGAAAATTTTCCATCTAAATCAATTTTTCCAGCGAATCGTTGTACCAAAAACCTCAAAGACATTTTGGCACCCTCTAAATTTTGTGGGGATAGTGGAGTTAATCAGGCAGAGAAGGAAACGGAAGGGTGTTTTAAATGCTCTTCTAGATGTGATCTTTCTAAGAATTTTTTAATTCAAGATTTTAAATTTAAAAGCTTTTCCAAAGCCCGAACCTATAAGATTTACCAAAACTTGTCTGCTCTTCCAAAAATGTTGTTTACTTGGCCTCTGGTAAGAAATGCAATTTACAGTACGTAGGCTCTACTTCCACAAAATTCAAAGTACGGTTTCGCAATCACAAGTCGCCTATGCTCACTAACAAAAAAAATGTGCGAGTTTGCAGTCCATTTCAGTTGTACCAAACACAAGATTTCTAAAATTAGTTTTATTGTTATTGAGAAAATTACCACCCAGGGGGACGCAGCGTATATTGATAAGTTGTTACTCACCAGAGAAGCCTACTGGACCGCACAACTGTGCACACTAAAACCTCACGGTCTTAACAAAAGACGCGAATTTAGATCTAACAAGAGACTCATTAAGCCTTTACTCGTGGTACTGGGGACAAATCCCAAATGTGGCAGTCACTGGACTGAATCGCTAATTGCGACATGAAGAAAAAACAAGACGCTCTAGGAGCGTATACTTGTGCCAGCTCGTGGATAAAATGTGAAAGCTTTTGATTTTATTGACTGTATAAGCAAGACTTGGCTTCTCGGTCATACCAATTAACCGAATATAGCCGCTGTCCAGTAATCAAGTATTACATCAAGTGGCAGAAAACCTCGACACACAAAAAAAAAAACAAAAAAAAAAAAAAGACGCTCTATTCGATTACGATTTTTTATGGTGTAATTTGCGTTTGAAGTTTCAACCGAGCGGGAGGCTGGGAAGCTGTTAACTACCATATTATTTTCTGGTACCGTGACGTCAAAAGCAACATTTTGTAGTGAGAAATCGGTCCTCTTTTATATATCTGTTCCATTTTTTTGCAAAATATGGTAGCGATGTGTGCTATAGCTACGTAAGTTGAACCGATATTTAGCAACACGACCGGACCTCTGCTTTTGAAGTCATGGACCAGAAAAAAATATGTTAATTACATTATATGAAAATGATAAAAAGGTGTTGTTAGTTTGACCGATTGTGCTTCTTAAATTGGCTAATTACTTTTTTTTAAATGTTAATAAGCCATTCATGTTTTGTAATAGTGCCATTATATAGCAGGAACAGTATTCGACAAAATGGTTCATTTCATTTATTGCCTAAATGGTACATAACAAAGGGTAAGGATTAAACATTTTATTGGCTAGAGATCCTATCTTAATGAAACTAATAACAAGGCAACAAAGAATTATGAAAGAACATTAACAGAACTGTTGATAACTTATATAAGCTCAACATTTTACACTCAAATTTTCACGAATCCTTACTGGGCAAATTTAATCCAATTATAAACTAAGCAAGAATGATGATAAGGCGGAACAGAAGGCATAAAGATTTGAATATTTCAAACAATTCAAACATTTTGTAATTTACACAGTCATCAAACGAGCGCTGCCTTGTCCAAAACGTCTCCCAAACCCGCAGAGTATTTTGATAACACTTTTCATCTTATTACAAAACATAAAAATTATACCTAAAATTACACATGCTAGCATAAAAATATTTGTCCATTTTTGTACCATTTCTCTTTCTTTTAAATAATCTCTTAACTCATCTATATATAAAAACTTGTTCTTGTATTTACGTCCCAGTTCAAACTGGGACGGAACCGGAAAGAGTGACTCGTAAAAATCCACAAGCAAAGCCTTGATAACATCAGCTTCCTTTGTTCCATGGTCAATGTTATCATTTAAGCAAACAAACTTTTTCCGTTTGCCTCGGATGTTATCCAATTGTAGCATTACAGCTGTGGCGTTGTCTCGAATCATTTTGAAGGCAACATCTTCATCTCCAAGAGTTTCAAAGCTGTATTTGGTTTGGGATTTTATAGATTCGTTTAGCAAAGAAATCACTGGATCGCAGCTCGACAAGAAATCCTTGGTTATCAGCGGCATATCAGAAACAAAGTATTTCTCAGTTGGGAGATCTGAGGCATAGTTTTGAGTGTGCGATAGATTTAACGAGCAGTTTATGAGAGTTTTTTCGAATTGCTTGAGCGTCTCCAAGTTTAAGGGCAGTGGGAAGATCCGAGTGGCGAGGATTCGTAGTTCACGATCTGATAATGTACCTAAAAGATTAAGTCAAAGTGCAAGTAAAAAATGTAAGCGAAATTTATGTAGCAATAAATTCAAATACATAATAATCTAACTATTTTGTCCTTTAATTAAGGGTTAGTTATACTAGATGTGAGCGGTTTGTTTACAAATACACCCACGCGCTGAAGATACAATGATAAGAAATTTGAATAATGCACGATGCGAAGTGCATTGAGAAGAATTTCGAGTTCATTATATCGCCAGCAAGTGGGTGTATTTGGAAACAAGATACCAACTGAAAGTAACTAACCCTTTTAATATGCAATCTCAGTTAACTGCATTGCACGGCGCGATACAAGCCTTAAAAAAGGAACTTGAAGCAAGAGTATGAACAAACAAAAATTTTTAAATTAAATAAATATATAATTAAAATGCCATATTAAGTTTAAATAGAATAAAATAGAACTCATAAAAAACTGTAAATGAAGAAAGATTATAAAATAGAACTTTTATAAACTAACGAGAAGAAGATAATTTACAGAAGCAAGTAATGAAGCATTCACTGAAATTTGTGAAAAGCTGAAATTAAATCGTAAAAGAAATTTAGCATATACGTTGTTTTAGAATTTATCAGCATTTCCTTTTGGAAGCAAGTTCAATGTTTTAATAAAACATTAGAAGAACTCAACCAGTATTTGAAGTGTTTTCACACGTCGTCATCTCCGATTTAGTACCGACCAAAAATCGCCATCTTGAAGTGATCTTGTCAAAAAAAAGTCAGAAATCCGCATATTTTCGCTCCCAAGCGTTCGCCACCATAAAAACAAACCAATTTCAATAATTTAAAATCCGGTATTCAGTAACACTGATCAAAGATGTCGCAAATTACTTCACAAGAAACCCAAATTTCAAACTTGTCTAAAAGGCGGGGAAATTGTTGGACGTGCTCCAAAAAGCCCGCCGAATTAAATCACTTGAATGTATACTCCGATAAATGACAACTTTCGCTGGAATAAAAGCTCGATAAAAATAATTTTGGTCCACATATTCAGTGGTTTGAATTTCAAGAAAGGTTAACGTTCATAATCGCACGGTCTTTTCGGTTCGTGACAGATAAACCGAAATCACGTGTTCGATTTTGACCAATAGCAGGCGCGGATTTTTACAGTGAACAAAGATTGTTAATTAAAACTATTTAATATTCAACCTTTCTTCACTGTTCAAATCTCTCGTTTGTAAGACCATGCATTGTTGTGATATTTCCGAATACCTGTAATCTTACAAAACCTCTTGTTCTTCTTCTCCTTGAAGTTTTGAGCACGTCCATCCAAAACTGACAAAAAATCTAGTAGTTCCAACTCTCCATATTATAGAAAATTGTTTGCTTCTTTTTGCAGATATTTGAGGGACAGCTTCAAGAACTTTATGTGGGCAAATATAAATGTAGAAAGCCTCAGATGTCAGTAACAGAGAGCCATGCTGAACAGAAAAAAGACGGCTCCATATAATCATCTCTATTACTGACTTTTTAACCGATAATTAGAAAGTGTAAGACGGATAAGAGGAGTAGCAGTAGCTTATCGCCAAAAAGAAAAACAATCTACGAATGCTAAGACCTAGACAAGGCTAAAGGCTTGTTAGAGCCGGCACTTATCACCATTTACGGCAGTTTTGTAGTGTTGACTGCCACTGCACGAGGCACTCATTCATCGCAGTTTAGCTCCCAAGTGACACTGGAAAGCAGTAAGATAAGTTAGCTTCAGCGGAAAAGAAGGTCACAAAATTGTTCAACTCTACTCAGAGCATATGGCTGGAATGCAGGGATTTTGCACATTGTGCCAAACACTCCGTCGTGTTACCATGTAAGACAGTGAATATTTATTAATGAAGAGAAGCTGATGCAATTGTTAGGTTTTTTCAGTCGAGTTTAAACGTTGATAAAAAAAATACTGCTTTTGAACGAATAAAATCCCGATAGAGCAAAGAATATATTAACTGACGTATGACAAGCTGTCGGGAACTGTCCCCCGGCAATAAACTCACGATTTACGCTGATAAACTCCCAACATAACAAAGATTTTTATTCCGTAATTTTGTTTTTATGTGCTCATTCGCTCGCTTCTCACAAAATCCCATAATTTTGTTATGTCTCGTTCCAGTCCTTATCGCGCGATAGCTACTACGCCTGGCAATATGAGCGCAAAACAACAACGTGAAATTATTATTTCGAAACAAAATTAACATGAATTTATACAAAGTAACCTCGTTACGAACCATCTTAATACATACCTGAGTGATCCGTGTCCACTTCAGAAAATATTTCCTTCAGGTTTAGCTCTTTCTTCTGTCCCATAACAAAGTACATAAATGAAAAGGCAAATTGCATATCATCAGAGCTTCTCAGTCGATGAGAGGATGTCTGATCAAACTCACGAGGAAGCATCGCTTGTAGATCATTCATAATCTTCACATCAATCATGTGAGGCATATGAGCGGGTACTTTCCTGGCAGTGTAGCCGAATTTTCTGTTGTAAATGCGATGAACGTGAAGCAATGAATCCGCAAAGGTGTCCATCAGTTTTCTCCTTTTCAAAGGTCTGGTCTCGTACCCAGCAACGATTTCTGTTTTCTTCTCTCTCTCATGATATCCCTAAAAAATTAAAAAGATTGAACAAGTGTCTGTAACCGTAGCTCGTTCATTTATTTATTCTTTTTTATTTTAAAATTTATTTTAATATACATTTACCATATTTCGTATATATTTATTTGTTTTTTCACTCATTGTATTGATACAAATTAATTATTTTATAGTTGACCAATTTATCCTTGCATATTCCTCTGGCCTGCTAGCTGTGTAGTTTAATTCTCAGTTATTACAGCTAGCAATGCACAAAATTATGGTCAGTTGTCTCTATATTAATGTACTATAATTTAGATTAAATTTTTCATTTATATATATCTATTTTTTATCGAAATACTAAGATATTCTTGTAAAAACATGCACGAATAAACTATTGTCATTGTCAATGTCAAACAAAATTTCGAACCAGCAATCTTATCTTTGAGATACAAACGACCAATAATCCCACGGGAACAAAGGTTATGTGAATATTGTGACCGAAACGAAATTGAAGATGAAAATCATATAATTTTCTCACGTACAGTAAAACATACAAAGACATTACGAGAAATGTCTTTTCAAAAAATAGGAACAATTTTAGATGTTAATCCTATAATTAGGGATGATTTCTAATCCTACAATTAGGGATGATTTCATTGAGGCTGTTTTCAACATCTCAAATCATACTGCAATTATCTACACTTCAAACTTTATCAATAAATGTTTTCTAAGACGAAAATCATTGCTCCAATAATAAACTTAGCGAAACATATTTTACTGGTTTTCTCTTCTTTCAAAATTAAAAAAAAATTGTTTTCACTTTAAAAGATCCTATTCCCGATGCTCTAAAATCCTATGTTGTACATATGTTCACTTGTGCGGAATGTAACTCCCGTTATATTGGTGAGTCTACTCGCCATTTTTCAACAAGGAGTAAGGAGTACATCTCAACGGATAAAAACTCACACATCTTTAAAACATCTAAAACAATCTAAAACCTGCTCACAAAAATATTCTCCTAACTGTTTTAAAATACTAGATACAGCTAAATCTACCATGCATACTCCTAAAACTTAAAAAAGCGTTTTACATTATAACCCCAACTCAATGTTCAGGTAAAACACATGAAAACAGCATTTCTTTTCTAACTTTTAGTTTATCTGATTACTTTAGTTGACTACTTAGTTTAACTTTGTATTTCAATTAGATAGCTATTCAAAGTATTTTATCATTAATTATCACTTCACGTTTTCTTTGGCCTTCCTCTACCAATGCAGCACATATCCTCAGCCCTTACTGGCCAGGTCTCACTTCCATACATCATCACACTGCGTACACACGCCTGATA
>JANCMA020356680.1:0-11569 GCA_024336925.2 Zoanthus solanderi | reverse complement strand
CAAACAAAATGAATGGTCACTTTATAGGGTTTCATCAACTGGTTCAAAAGTTAGAATGAATAACACCAATCATTTATTTATATTTCATAATTCGCAACGGTTGCCCTTTACGCGAATACATTTTTACTCTTCAAGACAAACAAAATGAATGGTCATTTTATAGGGGTTCAAGACTAATCATTTCTAATTTTCAAGAAAATACAATTAAGAGGTCACTTTATGGGATTAAATCTCAATTTGGGCATTTTGCTATCAATTAATGAGTAATTCGTATGTTTCTATTTGTTAGTTTTACATGTACGACTTACTTGGACATGGATAATCGTTACACTTCTTAGATTCTTTTCCCTGGATTTTTCCAATAGACGAGGGACAATCCTTTCCACCATATTTAGGCGGTAAGCAGTCTCGTGATCTTGTTGTTAAACCATTGCCACAGCTTCGTGAGCATTTTGACCATGGACCCCATTTCGACCATACACTATCAACTGCAAGTTAGAATAGGCGCCCATTGCAGTTAGAGATCACGTGACTACACCCACCCTTAAATTAATTAGATATAACAAAATGATGTTCAGAAATAGAAAGAGCAGGTTAACATTAGTTAGAAGGCATAATTTCGAGTATCAACGTTAAATACTTCCAAAATGACAGCGAATATAAAATCAAAAGTTTTCTATAGAAATGTATGTGAAAATGGTACTGGAGAGCCAGTTTTTACATAGTTGAAGTCAATAACTGAAGCGTTGCCATTTTACTAATGACAAGCTTCTCTTTACATTTCTGGATGCCATTTCTTCGTAGCTGATTGATTTAAAGCAGCTGCGGTCACGTGACCCCCAATTGCAAAGAGCCTATTATGAGTGGCTCAGTGAAAGATTCTAGGCGCGTATGTTACATGCGAGCGCTTAGATACAAGTTTGATTTTTTCTTCGAAGGTCTTAACTAGTAAGCGTAGTGAACAAAATAAAACAATGGAGTAAGAAACGCTGCGGAAGTGATATATTATGAGGTTTTGTTCGATTTTGAGTATAACCTTTTGTGAAGGACACGGATTTAACCTTATGTGCAACTGCATGTTGAAAAGTTTTTCCGCGAACGAGTTCAGCAAACGATGGTAATCCTGATATTGCTCATTAAAAAAAAATTAAAAAAATAAACACGTAATGACAACTCCCCAAAGGGGCTTTTCAGCGTCATATTAAAATCCTACGCTTGTCCCAGTTAAGAATCCCAACTGAGGAGGCAAACCAGTTGGCTATTTACAAAGCGTGGTGAATTTGCCCCTGGGATCACCGAAGACAAATTAATTCAGTAGTCCGAGTTGGGGATTTGAACCCGGGTCTTCCGCATACAAATCCCCAACTCTGACCACTGAGCCATGCTGCCTCATTGATAATGGTGGCGGTAATGAAGACGATGACAAATATCTGGCTATATTCTTAGTATTAGTCACTTTACGAATTCGTGATAGTATACTATTTTAATTCTGTTTGACTATTTATAGCTAAACAAATTTAAAATTTTGACAATGAAATCGCCTTAATCTTTCAGTCATCTTTTTTAATCGTTAGTTTTAAAGAGTGAGTTATGTTTCATCTTGTTTCTAGCTTTTGTGATAGTATATACTTCAATTCTGTTTGAATATTTATAGCTTAAGATATTTAAAATTTTGACAATGAAATCGCCATATTCTCCAAGTTATTGTTTTTTAACCGTTAGTTCTGCATAATACATTATATTTAATATAGTGTTTTAACACCAACCTGGACACTCGCTGAGCTTGCATTTTCGTTTTTCTGTGGACCTGTTGTCGGGTGGTTTGTTATCTTTGCAGTCTGTGCCTCCGTTTTTTGGCGGAGGATTGCTGCAGACTCTGCTGCGGGTTTGTGCTCCTTTCCCACAGGTGGTGGTACAGCTAGTCCATATTCCCCATCCGCTCCATTTTCCGTTCACTTTCGAGATGAAGCAAAATTGAATTAGACCAGAAGAATTGACTATATACTAGACGACTTGCCTAGTAAATTTCGAATCCTGAATTCTGATGAAAAAGAAAAAAAAAACTCAAATCCTGAGCTGAAATCACTTCACAAGCTGAAGAAGTAAGGTATTCAAAATGATGAATTTTGATGATTAAATCTGAAATTCTAGGGATCAGAATTAACTTTACAAACTGATAAAGTAAGGTATTTAAAATGTTGAATCAAAAATTCAGATGATGAAATCTGAAATTCTTGGGCGCAGAACTCACTTCACCGACTTATGAAGTAAGGTATTCAAAATTCTGATGATGAAATCTGAAATCAAAATGAACGAAATTAACTTCATCCGTTGGTTGAACCAGGAGTGCGGACAAAGGAATTCAGATATCCACTTCACTGGGCGGTAGAGTCATTTCGCGCAAGGGAATTAAAGAGCTGGGTCGAATCGAAATTTCAGTGAACAAGAAACAAAATCAAGTTTGTTGGACTGTACATTAATCGTTAATGATATCAAGATTTCTGTGAAGGCATATAGAACCTACTATGTCAACGCCTGTTTAATTTATTTAATGGATTTAATGGAGCTGAAACCAATTGTAGAATTTCACACAATTTAGGCATCCTGCTGATGAACAGTAACTGTTTTGCTATTTTTTAGCAGCATTCTAGTTACGTCTGTTCAGATATCTATATCTGTTTGACTAGTTTGTGTTACCAAAAACTCCAGGTGAGAGAGTCCAGAATCGAGCTCTTTGGATCCAGTCCAGAATCTAGTTTGTAGGCCAAGAAATCCACCCACCTACCCATTTGGTAGTTCTAAATCTAGTTTGTTGGAAATTATGTCACCAGTGATTATAATCAAGATTCCGGTCAAGGTGTAATACAAAATCCAGATTGCTGGTCAAAAATCCACGCAAAAATGATGAATTTAAAACATTAGTACAGGGGAGTTCTAAATCTAGTTTGTTGGAAGCTATGTCACCTATGGTTAGAATCAAGATTCCGGTCAAGTTAATACAGAACCCAGTTTGCTTGAATCTACCTTTGTGGGGAATCAAGATCCAGGTCAAGAGGATCCAGGATTCGGATTTAGTGGAATTAAAATCCGGTCAAGGAAATTGGGTATTCAGTTTTATAGAATTAATTTAGAGTCCAGCATCAAGTAAGAAAACCTACTTACAAGTTGGTGGAATCAAGATTCCAAGCAATTCTCAGGACGGTGGAATCATAGAATTGTGACACAGGTAAGAAAATAGAAAAAGAAAAAAAGGAAGGAAGAAAGGAAGAAAGGACACAAGAAAGAAAAGAAGAAAGGGAAGAAGGGAAGAAATGAAGAAAAGGATTTAAGAATAAAAAGGGAATCGAAAATTCCACTTAACAACAGGATCCCAACTCTATTCACAAACGTTTAAGATATTAGAAGGAGCCATCTAACTTTTCTTTTTTACCTTTAACCATCAACGTGGCAGCCTTGCTGTGGTCGCCATTATCAGCAACACATCGATATTTTCCGGTATCGCTTTCTTGGACGCGATGAATTTTTAGCGAATTGCTTTTCAGATGCTGGTATTTAGCTTTCGCACCACTACTCGTAACAATGTTAGACCAAGTGCCATTTTTTGAATTTGAGGACTTCTGCCACGTAATTTTCCACTCTGGAGCTTTGTTGACCACGCAGACAAATTGCGCGGTTTGCTCGAGAAGCGGTGATGCATCCGTAGGGTGTTTGATAAACTTCACTAGTGACAAACACACATTTAATAATGAGCAAGTATCTTCCCGCAGCTCCCAACAGGTTTAAAACTAATTTTTTTTTTATTTTTACGGGTTATCAAATCTTAAAGTTAACAAATTTTGAATAAATTATCAATTTCAGTTTTTTCGAAACATCGACCATTACTTAATCTGTGCTTCAAAACAAACGAAATGAGTGGTCACTTTATAGGCCTTGGTAAGCAGTTTTAAACGTTAAAATGAATAATTATAATTGTTTGTATTCGTCAAGATTGAAACGAATCGAACGGGTTTTTTTTTTTATAAAGTTTAATTAAACGATTCAAAAGAAAGCAAGAGGAAATGTAAATACAAAGAGAATGAATTTAAAATATTGTTTTACACAAACACTGTGCCGGGTATATCCTTTGAAAGCACCGTCCAAGTGTACTCTGCTTGGTCGGTGTACGAAGTGCGGCTATTTGTCTCGATCTTAAACACAAGTTACTCATTTTGAAAATATTTAGAAAGAGTCTACCTCGAACGATAAGACGAATTATTTCAGTTGCTGTTTTAAACCCAGGAAGCAGTTTCACGCATATATAGTCTTTTCCATCGCTTCTTCGGATGTCTTTGATCTGTAGGTCGTCGTTTCGAAGTTTTTGGAGACGAGAATCGTACTTCACAGTAGAATGTTTTTTGCCGCCGTAAACTGTCGAGTACCAGGTCTTACCATGCACCTTTTGATTGTTCGGGTTACATTTTAGTAAAATTGTTTCACCTGGACTCGCAGTTATTCCCTTTGGATTGAGACGAACAGCTGAAAAGTAAAGATTTTAATAACAACAGTAATAAACACCATAATAATATCAAGAACGACAATAATAATAATAATATCAGTCATCATCACTATTTATTACCGTCGACGTCATCACCATCTATCTTCATTACCATCTTCATCGTTATCATTATTTTCATCATCCTCACCATCATCATCATCACCATCATCATCATCACCACCATCATCATCACCATCATCACCATCATCATCATCATCATCATCATCATCGTCACCATCATTATCATCATCATCATCACCATCATCATCATCATCACCATCATCATCATCATCACCATCATCACCATCATCACCATCATCACCATCAGCATCATCTTCATCTAAGGGTTGTTGTGTAATTTATCATTTTAAACTTTTTAAAAAGCCTGTGGCTACTCCGTAATCTCAAAAAGGGGAGAACCTGAAAACTGTTGCTTAATCAGGTGGTAAAAGTTTTAACTTGCAGTGTTAATCTGACCGTTAATTTAATTTTGTACATCCCACGTCATCTACGTAGACTGTGATTGCGGGCCCGTCCTGACCCAAAATTAGCTGATCAGCCAAATTTGAACTGATTTTTACTTCACAGAATTTCTTAAAAAGCGTCTTTTGTATTTAATGATTGAAGTTAATAAAATCTTGTGAACATTTTTGACGATTATGTACGCAATGAAAGTAACTGCGAAAGAGAAAAATGAAAAAAAAAACCGCTTTAACGGGAATCGAATCTTCGACCTGTGAATTCTCCACTAGAAATGAGCTATTCTCCCAGTTGTGGCTTCATAGCTCATTTGGTTAGAGCACTGCACCTATATTGCAGAGGTTATTGTGCTATTAAAAGTGTTATTGATGGACCCACTAAAATGACCTGCTCTCCCAGTTGTGGCTTCATAGCTCAGTTGGTAAGAGCGCTGTACCGGTATTGCAGAGGTTATTGTGCTATTAAGAGTGTTATTGATGGGCCCACTAAGATGACCTGCTTTGCCAGTTGTGGCTTCCTAGCTCAGTTGGTTAGAGTGCTGTACCGGTATTGTAGAGGTTATTGTGCTATTAAGAGTGTTATTGATGGACCCACTAAAATGACCTGCTTTGCCAGTTGTGGTTTCCTAGCTCAGTTGGTTAGAGCACTGTACCGGTATTGCAGAGGTTATTGTGCTATTAAGAGTGTTATTGATGGACCCACTAAAATAACCTGCTTTGGCAGTTGTGGGTTCATAGCTCAGTTGGTTAGAGCACTGTACCCGTATCACAAAGGTTATTGTGCTATTTAAAGTGTTATTGATGGAGCCACTAGAAACGATCTACTCTCTCAGTTGTGTCTTCATAGTAGCTCAATTGGTAACAGCGCCACACTGGTATCGCCAAGGTTATTGTGCTATTAAAAGTGTTAATGAATGACCCACTAAAATGACTTGCTCCCAACACCTGTGGCTTCATATTTATTAACAGTGCTGTTTATAATCCAACAAAAATTATCATCTCCCAACAGTTGCAATTCCATAGCTCATTTGGTAAGAAAGCTACACTGTCCACACAATGTCAAGCGTTTGCATTCTGTTTAAACCTAAATTTCTTTATCAACAATCCTTTAAATTGTGCTTATATCAGTAATAAAATGTGAGATTTATACAGCACATCTTTCATATGGAGGTTTTCAAATGCGCCTAACAAGCGTGTGCATGTGCAACATCAACAGTTGGGTCTTTCATCATTTGCCGCAGCAGCTCATATACATTTCAATATTAAGAAGGCCCTCAGTGACAGACCATACAGGATTGAGAGACTGGACCTAAGTTTTAAAATCCTCATAGAAGAAGTGAAGGACTAACAATTTGTAAATGTCTTCTAAATTGAAGGGTCTAGTGCAAAAACAACTTAAGTGACTTCTTATGAAATGCTAAATTCTCCCAAGGGTTATGAAGAGATAATGAGAATAATGTAGGGAGAAATAAGAACTTGATCAAAATTCTTTTATGTCATTTTTGTCTAGTACAAAAACAATGTGACCTTGTATTAAATATAATGAATTTTCCCAAAAGTTATGAAACATAAGAGGGATAATGTAGTGAGAGTTGAAAACTTCATCAAACGTCACTTACGTCGTTTTTGCACTAGACCCTTTAATTATTTTGGGTCCAGTTGGTTACACATATTGAACACAAGCACAGTAGAGCAGTGCCTAATCAACTAGGTGAAGCAGGCAGCTTGTTGGAAATCTAGACCACTTTATGGGCCCCACTGATGAGCAGTTGTACTGCAGAGAACCAAATACAAAGTCAGCAAAATTTATTTAGACTCACCAGGAGTATATTCATAGTTGCTTCATCCAACTTGATTTTAACCAACTCTTTCAATTTCACTAGATTCTAAAGAAATACAAAAAATGTATGTGGTTAATTTACAGTTGAAAACACTAGGTTAACTATTGAAAACAACAAATTTTAGTTTTACATTAAATTAGTGGCATGCAATAATCTAACACCCAATTTGTCCAGTTTTTATGGTAGGAATACTTTTAGTTTATAAGAAAAAAAAACACAGTTTTTTTAATCAAATCTTCAAAAAGCTCTCATGTAATATCCTTTCCTTACTAAAAGGTGATGTCATATTTGCAGGTTTATAAGCTTAAGGAGACATGGTTTAAATGCCACACATTTAAGTGCGATTATTAAAACTACAACAATTTTCATAACAATATTGTTTACACCACTTTGGTACAAACTCAGTTTCAAACACCAAATTTTTAATGTATTCATTTTTTTAAAATTCATTGTTCTCAGAATAAAATGTTCTCAGAAAAAAAAAGGTAAAGGTACTTTTGACATGTCTCTGAGATTCTTTGGGCTATGGTGCCATAGGCATCACAATCACCAATCACAAATTTTCACGCACGTCCTTAATCGGCTGTCTTTACAATGAATCGCTGACTTTGCTATGAAAACTCCAGTTTCTTTCATTTTGAAAAACAAGTTATATACATAATTATTTATTTTATCAAAAACATTTTATCTGACAAGTGTCAGAACTGATGAAGATTGCTGTAAAAGAGAAACATTTCAATACGCAAAACAAAACGTTACAAGAAAATTCTCTATGTTCGTGAAGTACTGAGATATTTCAGTTTAATTTTTCCATCAAGAGAACGCAATATTGCTGTGGGTCAGATCAAAATATGCAAATTTGTCACTCACTCAGATGTAAACCAAATCAATAATTCAACGTGAGGCCAACTGATATCAACTTTCTGAAATAATGCTGGGACTGTTCTATTTACTTAACAAAGTAGTAGCAGATGCAGCAATGAGCAACTCGAGAAGCAAATTAACTTGTATGACACAATTGCTGAAGAACAGTCACATTTTATAAAACATTTTCTTTTCTTGTGTTGCTGTAGAAGGAAATTTAACTATTTGCAAAATAATTCAAGTTTAATATATCCACCACTCATTAATAGTTCCCTTTAATTTTCAAAATCATGTAATAAAATGAGAGTACCAGTTCTTATTACTTGCACAGCTCAGTTCTGTTGTTTCCGTACTTTTTTCTTGCTCGTAGACACTTAGCGATAGCTATTACTAGTAGTATTACTATAAATTCCTTGCAGAGAATGGGGGCGAACTTCAATTCGCAGGTTGCTGGCTCTTATATACAACCCTGAATACAGCTAATTAACTGCTTAAACACAATTACTTTGCTTTTAACCTCTTTATGTTGATTCACATCACCATCTGTAAGGTGATAGCTATTACTAAAAGTATTACTATATAGTTAGAACTCCTTCCAAAGAAGGCGGCGAACTTCGCAAGCTGCTGGCTCTTATATACAGCCCTGAATACAGCTAATTAACTGCTTAATACAATTGCTTTGCTTTTAACCTTTTTATGTCGATTCACATCATCACCTGTCAAGCGATAGCTATTATTATAAGTAAGTATTACTATATAATTAGAATACCTTGCAGAAAAGGCAGTGAACTTCTCAGGCTGCTGGCTCTTATATAAAACCCTGAATACAACTAATTAACTGTTTTAAATACAATTACTTTGCTTTTAACCTCTTTATGTAGATTCACATTATCGTCTGTCAAACCTTCATCAGTAGCATCACTAAGGAAGTGCTCCAGTTCTGCCATCAGCTGAAAACAACAAAACGTAGATCAGTCTACATGAAATGAACTTCAACTTTTGTGGTATTACAAGGATGGTGAAGTAGACAGGGATACATCAACATCAAAAATTTCGGACAAAAACATTTCGGACAATTTATTTTCGGACAAATTAATTTTGGACACCTTTTTGTGAATTTCAAAAAAATTCTGATCAAAATTTCTGACACTTTTTGCCGCAAACATAACTTTATTACAACTGCTCTGATGGCAATTACAAACCTTTCCAGTATCATATCATTTGCCTCAATGTAAAAAACAAATTTAGACAAAGCAACCAGTTTCATCTACAGTACTGGTCCATTCAGTTCGTTTTCAGGAAGTGGGCTTGTTACATCTAAACACTTTTTTTAACTCGCTCATGAAGAGCAAACAGTTGATAGGTGTTAATTAGCTTTAAAACTGGCAAACTCCTGATTCCAATAATTTCCAAGTTGATGGCTTCTACCACCAGAGCCATCTCAAATCCTTTCTGATAGTGTCAGCTTTGTTACAAAGATAAGCCTGGTTTCCATATGATATGAAAGATTCTACAATCATGGTTGGTGATCGTCTGAGTTACGGTGCAGACATATGGAAACATTTTATTCCAGCATCGGCAATATGATCTGCAACCTGCCATCAGTACGGTCGGAAAAGTTGAATCTAGTTCAACTTTCCCACCCATTACAACGGTGCTGACTAAAAATAATTTTAATGGAAATGCTTGTCTGCAATGATCTGTGACTATATCACCAACACAATGTTTATTTTGCAAAGACATGTGTTATACATTAGCCAATTATAGAGATCAGTTTCCATATTGCAACTAAATTTGGCTTCAAAAATTTTACTCAATTAACATGTCAAAATTTAATAAAAATGGTACATTCTCAATTGAAAATGAATCGAGTGCATGAACATCAATGAGATTTTGACACTGCTTATAATTTTATTTCTTCAAATGCTTTATCATATA
Organism: Zoanthus solanderi; assembly: GCA_024336925.2. Classification (NCBI taxonomy): domain Eukaryota; kingdom Metazoa; phylum Cnidaria; class Anthozoa; order Zoantharia; family Zoanthidae; genus Zoanthus; species Zoanthus solanderi. The sequence goes on along the minus strand of JANCMA020356680.1, from coordinate 1,913 downwards.
AGTTGACATAATTTTATCCCAAATCCATTCAAGATTACAGTTACAAGTAGCTACACTATTTGGGAAATTTTCAGTAATTTATCCTCGATTTCTTAACTAGTTTCAGAGCCATTTGTATTTAAAATATTCAGTTTTATTGATAATTTTGATTTGGCAACATAAGTGTCTACTGCACATGTGCATTCGATTTTTTTGTTTAGTGATAAATGATGATTATGATAATAATAATAATAATAATAATTTCTTTGATCTTGAAGCTTTTCTAGAAGTACCTATTCATCTTCAAATCAAATCCCAGCCTTCTCAAAATGTTTCTGAGGAGCAGGTTATATTAAAGTTGGAGGCGGTTTGGTTGCTGAAGGCAACCTTTCGAGTGCCCGTAGGGCGGGAGCATCTAGGGGGATCCTGGAAATTTTTGAAATTAAGATGCTCAATGGTGTGATTTGGTGCAATCTGGGGGACCTGAAGGGTGAGAATTGTATCTCATTTTTACCAACTTGATTTACTATCATTTTCAATAACATGTCCAAAGATACCTTTTATTCACAAATTATTCCAGGTTTGACAAGATAAGATCGCAAAACATTTACGCTTTCTCTTCCTTTTGATTTAATTTGATTGTCAATAATTATAGAAATAACCCTATAAGCTGTTCAGGTACAGTGGTAAATACTTATTTAATATAACAGTGGGGACGGTCAAATTCCCAGAGGAGGCGGCTCGTTGAGCCGGCTGCCGGCTCATTTTGAGAAGGCTGAAATCCCACATGCATAACCTAGCAACAGTGGCTTCTTTTATAAAATTATTATAACCCTGAACAGCACAATTTGCTAAAAAGAAGAAGAGATACAAAAACTAAAAATAACCAGATCAGAGAGTGGTGCAACTAACCACTAGTCAGGGCTTAAGAGACAAATCTGTGCATGTGTTTGAAATTTGTGACACAAAAACGAAAAGATGAGGGCAATCCTCTATTTAATTGTGCCCCTTTTTTTCCGGCACGAGTAAAAAGGAACTTACTCTCAAGGCTTGTTCACATTCCTCAAGAACTTCCTTAACTGGCTTGGGTTGTGTGTCTTCTCTCCATAGATTCATGTAAGTGTTTAGCTCCATAGTGATTGTGGGGTCTGGTGTGCCATCACATAACATGTACCTCTCCCACTGTATAGTATAACAAATAGAACAGTCAAAAACACAAGTCATGTACACGTTATATAAAGCAATAAAGATCAAAGCATGTGATGAGGATGTTAAAAAAGTGTTGGGAGAAAGCAAGACATAGCTAGCTGCATGAGTTAATGCCAAGTATAGAGCAGAGAGCATCTTGATAAATAATATCAAAATCTTTACTCAGGTGGGTACCGAGTGTCAAAGTATGGATGACACTCAGATACTAAAGATAATGGTGGATGACAGTTCTAGCCGTCAGATGCCATCTTGGTTCCTCTATTTCTCTGAACTCTGTCTACCTCATGTATGTTCATTATAGTGTCCTACCCCAAGCTACTTGGTGCATGTACTATCATGTTTCACTGGGTTCTTCCCCTTTGCTCAAAGAAAAATTCCAGGACTTTTCTGGTACTTTCCTCATGTGCTGAACTTTTTCTAGAACTAGATATATACTGGGACACTGTAAATTATAGGTAATTCAAACACCAAAATACCCCAGGGGGGAGGCTAGCTAAAGCTAAATCCTTTATAAGCCTAGTGGCCCATGGAGCCGGCACTTATTATTTTTACTCCAGTTTCTGTAGTGTTAAGCGGATGAGAGCCTTTGACTCCCCCCTGGATGGGACACTAATCCATCACAGGTTAGCTCCCAGCAGACGCTGGTATTCATTTACCTACCCCGGAAAGATGGAAAGCTGAGTTAGCTTAGGCGGAAAAGAAGGTTGCACAAATATTCGAATCTC